>JAKOGI010002203.1:0-120000 GCA_029747015.1 Carnegiea gigantea
TGAGTGGAGGTTAGGAACTGAAATATAATAGGATTTCCTGAAACCTTTGTATGAATACCACTTTCTGAAACAGTAAAGGGGTAGATTTGTGTCAAGAAAGGAGTACCTAAAATAAATCATTTGTGATATTGCTAATAACAAGAAACACATTTTTGAAGCAGTAATTGTTATTACGAATATATCCTTTTCTAATTTGTAACGAATATGTAAAGGATCGCCACTAGCACTGACAAGCTGTTCATTTGAACGCTCACAGTACTTAGTAGGAGCAACTCCTTCTCTAAGACAATTTTGATCTGCTCCACTGCCAATTAGAGCGATGACATTCATAGAGAAGTCATCAATAACTAAATTGACTATAGAGCACCATTTTTGAAAGGTAATATGGGATATTATTTGTAAAAATTGAGTTTGAGGAATATCAACTTCTGATATTTCTGAGGAATGTAAGTCAGGTAGAGGAAGAGGAGGATTTGCTTTTAGAGATTCCAGCATTGATATTTTTGCATCAATCTCTAAATCTTTTGTTTTGAGGAGGATGACATCTGATTTGAGAATACGAACTTGACTTTTGAGTTCGTTAAGCTCAGTTTGTAATTGTTTTGTAGTGACGGGTTGGAAAGGATTTAGAATAGGATAATTCTCAAAGATTTGATTGAAGGACGAAGAAGGTCCAAAATCGAATTTTGGTTTATCTTCTTCCTCAAGGATTAAATCTTTGAGGCGCTGAAGATAATCTTTTTTGACATCTAGGTCAGGGATTTGTCCTATTAACTCAATAAGGAATTCCTTTTTGGATTTGGAGGAAATGACATTAAGAGTCTTAATTGGTGAAGACTCATATTCTGAATCATCACTGGATTCATCATAATAGTGGTCTTCATTTTCAGACCCTGAGGGTTCCTTAATGAGGAGTGCCAGAAGTTTTTGTTTGAGTTCTGGATCTTCTGAAAACAACTCATTAATCTTTTGTTCTGTTTTGCATTGAGGAGCCTTGTGGCATACTTTGCCACATTTGTAACAGACAATGGGCTTTTGGTCCTTAGCAGACCTTTTCTTTTTTGAAACTGGTTTGGTTTCTTTTTTGACAAAAGGTTTGAATTGAGCAAAGGGCTGACTCGGTTTGGGCTTTTGTTTCTTCTGGGCCTTTTTATGGGCCGTAGAAGGAGCCATAATCTTTGTAATTTCAAAAGCTTCACAGAACGTACCCATCTCCTTTCTAGATTGGGTTCGCTCATTCCCATATTTGGATTGAAGCTTAATCTCATTACAAAGACTTAAAGCTTCAGTTTTGACAATACCAAATAATTGACCAAATTTTAATAATCCAAACGGGATATCATTTGTGCCAAAATTCTGTCGAAGTTTATTGAGGATTCTTTCACCAAATAAATTTGGTAATCCTGCAATAAATCTTTCTTTCCAGAAATATTGGGTATTGTCTTCCTGTTTAAGAACATTTGTAAGAAAGACATCCTTATACCATCTATAATCTGTTAAGGAAGGACATCTTAAATTGATGAGAATTGTTTTAGCAACGGCTTGCTCTTCGTACAAATATTCCTTTCTTACTTTGGTTGGAATATTCCTTTCTAAATCAGAAATATTAGCCATACCCATGACAAAACGAACCCAAACCACATACTGTTTTCCAAATGTATTATTCGGCAAGTTCTCAGTGCTCAACAATGGAAGGATCCGTTCGAAGAACGACACTTTTCAGTACCATTTGCCCCACAGACCTACAATTACAATGACAATAGAACGGCTTGGTACCGAGCCTTTCTACATTTACCTGAAACCCATTCTTGGTACTTTAATTTTCATGACAATTGTCCCTAACAATTTCCTATTTGGTTTCACTACTGGTGGACTTGGTTCGGATGTTCACTATCGGTATTACCTTTAGAAGCCCAAGACGGATGGGACTTTTGGGACAAGAATATGTCCTCCCTGGATGCGTATACAAAAGAACTCCAATTCTTTCGGGTATTCAACATTGCCTGGATTTTTAGCTGGGAATACAGACTTCAGAATTACTTGAAGAATGCATTTCCTCTATCTCTGGCCCGGGTTTACAAAGTTAAATGGTGGCCTGAATTCAAGACACAATTATGTGGTAGTGAAAATGTGGAGCACTACTGTCGCACCAAATCTAAGAAGTTCACACTCCACAATCTCCATACATTTGAAGCAAAAACATACATTGGACCTTCTACTCCTCGAAAGAAAGAAAGTCCTTCATCATCATCAAGAACAAAGAACAAGGGTCTCTCCCAAAAAGAGAAAGAAGTTCTTGAATATCTCAAAGATGACCCTCAAATGAGACAAATATTTTTACAAAAAATTCTGGACAAGGCCAATGACTCTGATGAAGTCAGTTCAACAGCTTCAAACAACGACAAAAATAATGACATGTATCAGGATTCACAAGATCCATATGAATTATGAATGATTAACACAAAGGCTGGCAAAGGTCACATGACCTTTGGCAAAATGCAAAAGCCAAATATTACAAAAGAGCCTGCAAGGGTCATTTGGCTCTTGGCAAAAGTAAAGGCCATTCGTACTAACGAATCTTTCTTTTGCAGCTTTCGACAAAATACACTGTTCATCTACAGTGACCCCACTAACAAAAAGCAAACAGTGTAATGATAAGGATGATGACTCACCTTTCAATACGTGTCCAAGACAAAAGGAATCTGCTTTGCAAAAAAGAAGACTCACCTTTTCAGTACATGATGGCCGATAAAGAGCATCTACTTTTGATGTCCAAACAAAATTACAATTATGAAGGGCTCTCTTCTATCTCTATTTAAGGAGGGCTCGTCAAAGGAAGAAGGCAGAGCGAAAAAGACTGAAAAAGAAAGAAGAAGCCTCTTCAATCTTTCAAAAACTTTCTCTCAGCTTTCTTCAACAAAATTTTCTAGCTTTAAGTTACCTTTTGGACTTCTACATTTCGAAGTTTCCAACATTTCCAAGTTCAACAATTTGTGTAAGTTCTTTGTGTTACATTTCTATCAGTTTTTATCTGTTACTCTGTACATTTCAATAAACTGTTTACATTTCTAGTCCATAAAATTTACATTTCAGTTTCCCTGTTTATTAACGATTAACGATCCTGTATCCAGTTGGTATCAGAGCCAGTAAGAGTGCATATACTTTCATTTAGAAGTTGTGCTTAGGTGTGTATTTTGTTCTTACAAATGTTCTTAAACGGGAAGACAATAGCCAAGATTTCAGAAGTAGATACAAACTTTCATAAAGATTTCTGTATACCGAACGGTGTAGGAATTGTCATTGGTTGACTTGGTAGTTGGTCGAGAGACCACGGTTTTGTATGGTAAAGGTGGATAATTGGCTAAGGTTTGCAATTGATTTTGAAGTGGCAATTTTGTAGGGGCAGTAATCTGATAGTCTTCTACTCTACGAATGCTCTTGCCTTTGTCTTTGCCTTTTGGTTTGTTTCCACTCATTTTGAACTCTCTGGTGAGGAGATCAGGCAAAGAATTAGTATCTCTTTTGATAAACTCTATATCAAAATCAAATGCTGAAAGGATAGCTTGCCATCGGGCAAAAATTTGTTTCGAAACCAGGTTTTTGACATCTTTTTGTAAAATCTCTTTTGCAGATTTGCAATCTATTCTGAGAAGAAATTTTTTGAAATGCAAATCATCTTGAAATTTTGTAACACAGAGAACAATGGATAAAATTTCCTTTTTGATTGTAGAGTAATTCTTTTGTGCACCAATCCATAAACCTGAATGATATCTAACTAATTGTTCTTGGTTATGCGATGAAAATTTTTGTTTTAAAATGCCACCATAACCTATGGCAGATGCATCAATTTCAACAATCATAAATGCAGAGGGACTGGGAATATGTAGACATGGTAATGTCTTAATGCGATCGTTTTGGAAGAAGAAATTTTGTTTTGATTGGATAAAATTGATTTGTCTAAAAATTGAAGAAAATTGTAAATCTATAACTTTCTTTTGGTGAGTGGAGGTTAGGAAAGGAAAAGTAATGGGGTTACCCAAAACCGTGGTATGAATACCACTTTCTGAAACAGTAAAGGGGTAGATTTGTGTTAAAAAAGGAGTACCTAAAATTAAATCATTTGTAATATTACTAATAACAAGAAATACATTTTTGAAGCAGTAATTGTTATTATGAATACATCCTTTTCCTAATTTGTAACGAATGTGTAAAGGATCGCCACTAGCACTGACAAGCTGTTCATTTGAACGCTCACAGTACTTAGTAGGAACAACTCAAAACCATACCAATCACTGACAGTTTAAAACCTTTCGTCAAAAAGATCTTCGGCAACCTTCATTTCGCCACTGACCATACACAAAAAACCCAACAATTTTATGAGCTAATCTTAGTAGATACTCATTCTGCGGATATTAGCCATACCCATGACAAAACCAACCCAAACCACATACTGTTTTCCAAATGTATTATTCGGCAAGTTCTCAGTGCTCAACAATGGAAGGATCCGTTCGAAGAACGACACTTTTCAGTACCATTTGCCCCACAGACCTACAATTACAATGATTATAGAACGGCTTGGTACCGAGCCTTTCTATATTTACCTGAAACCCATTCTTGGTTCTTTAATTTTCATAACAATTGTCCCTTACAATTTCCTATTTGGTTTTACTACTGGTGGACCTTGTTCGGATGTTCACTATCTGTATTACCATTAGAAGCCCAAGGCGGATGGGACTTTTGGGACAAGAATATGTCCTCCCTGGATGCGTATACAAAAGAACTACAACTCTTTCGGGTATTCAACATTGGCTGGATTTTTAGCTGGGAATACAGACTTCAGAATTACTTGAAGAATACATTTCCTCTATCCCTGGTCTGGGTTTACAAAGTTAAATGGTGGCCTGAATTCAAAACACAATTATATGGCAGTGAAAATGTGGAGCACTACTGTCGCACCAAATCTAAGAAGTTCACACTCCACAATCTCCATACATTTGAAGCAAAAACATACGTTGGACCTTCTACTCCTCGAAAGAAAGAAAGTAAGTCCGTCATCATCAACAAGAACAAAGAACAAGGGTCTCTCCCAAAAAGAGAAAGAAGTTCTTGAATATCTCAAAGATGACCCTCAGATGAGACAAATATTTTTACAAAAAATTCTGGACAAGGCCAATGACTCTGATGAAGTTAGTTCAACAGCTTCGAACAACGACAAGAATAATGGCATGTATCAGGATTCACAAGATCCATATGAATTATGAATGATGAAAACAAAGGCTGGCAAAGGTCACATGACCTTTGGCAAAATGCAAAAGCGCAATAATGCAAAAGAGCCTGCAAAGGTCATTTGGCCCTTGGCAAAAGTAAAGGCCATTCGTACTAACGAATCTTTTCTTTTGCAGCTTTCGACAAAATACACTGTTCATCTACAGTGACTCCACTAACAAAAAGCAAACAGTGTAATGATAAGGCTGATGACTCACTTTTCATTACGTGTCCAAGACAAAAGGAATCTGCTTTACAAAAAGAAGACTCACCTTTTCAGTACATGATGGCCGACAAAATGCTTCATAATCTGAAGTCTTTGCTCTACGAAATGCTCTTGCCTTGTCTTTGCCTTTTTTGGTTTGTTTCCCAATCAGTTGAACGCTTTGGGTGAGGGAGATCTGCAAAGAATTCGTATCTCTTCGATAAAACTCTATATCAAATCAAATGCTGGAAATGATAGGTCTTGCCATCGGGCAAAAAATTTGTTTCGGAAACCAAGGTTTTTTTGACATCTTTGGTAAAATCTCTTTTGCAGATTTGTAATGAAAAATTAAAGAGCCAAGAATGGGTTTCAGGTAAATATAGAAAGGCTCGGTACCAAGCCGTTCTGATACGTTGTCCCTTACAATTTCCTATTTGGTTTTACTACTGGTGGACTTGGTTCGGATGTTCACTATCTGTATTACCATTAGAAGCCCAAAGCGGATGGGACTTTTGGGACAAGAATATGTCCTCCCTTGATGCGTATACAAAAGAACTACAATTCTTTCGGGTATTCAACATTGCCTGGATTTTTAGCTGGGAATACAGACTTCAGAATTACTTGAAGAATGCATTTCCTCTATCTCTGGCCCGGGTTTACAAAGTTAAATGGTGGCCTGAATTCAAGACACAATTATGTGGTAGTGAAAATGTGGAGCACTACTGTCGCACCAAATCTAAGAAGTTCACACTCCACAATCTCCATACATTTGAAGCAAAAACATACGTTGGACCTTCTACTCCTAGAAAGAAAGAAAGTCCGTCATCATCAACAAAAACAAAGAACAAGGGTCTGTCCCAAAAGGAGAAAGAAGTTCTTGAATATCTTAAAGATGACCCTCAAATGAGACAAATATTTTTACAAAAAATTCTGGACAAGGCCAATGACTCTGATGAAGTCAGTTCAACAGCTTCAAACACTAATAAAAATGACATGTATCAAGATTCACAAGACCCATATGAATTATGAACAAACAAAGGCTGGCAAAGGTCACATGACCTTTGGCAAAATGCAAAAGGCAAATAAGACAAAAGAGCCTGCAAGGGTCATTTGGCCCTTGGCAAAAGTAAAGGCCATTCGTACTAACGAATCTTTTCTTTTGCAGCTTTCGACAAAATACACTGTTCATCTACAGTGACCCCACTAACAAAAAGCAAACAGTGCAATGATAAGGATGATGACTCACCTTTCATTACGTGTCCAAGACAAAAGGAATCTGCTTTACAAAAAAGAAGACTCACCTTTTCAGTACATGATGGCCGACAAAGTGCTCTTCATAATCTGATAGTCTTCTGCTCTACAAATGCTCTTGCCTTTGTCTTTGCCTTTTGGTTTGTTTCCACTCATTTTGAACTCTCTGGTGAGGAGATCTGGCAAAGAATTCGTATCTCTTTCGATAAACTCTATATCAAAATCAAATGCTGAAAGGATAGCTTGCCATCGGGCAAAAATTTGTTTCGAAACCAGGTTTTTGACATCTTTTTGTAAAATCTCTTTTGCAGATTTGTCATGAAAATTAAAGAACCAAGAATGGGTTTCAGGTAAATATAGAAAGGCTCGGTACCAAGCCGTTCTGATACGTTGTCCCTTACAATTTCCTATTTGGTTTTACTACTGGTGGACTTGGTTCGGATGTTCACTATCGGTATTACCTTTAGAAGCCCATGGCGGATGGGACTTTTGGGACAAGAATATGTCCTCCCTGGATGCGTATACAAAAGAACTCCAATTCTTTCGGGTATTCAACATTGCCTGGATTTTTAGCTGGGAATACAGACTTCAGAATTACTTGAAGAATGCATTTCCTCTATCTCTGGTCCGGGTTTACAAAGTTAAATGGTGGCCTGAATTCAAGACACAATTATGTGGTAGTGAAAATGTGGAGCACTACTGTCGCACCAAATCTAAGAAGTTCACACTCCACAATCTCCATACATTTGAAGCAAAAACATACGTTGGACCTTCTACTCCTAGAAAGAAAGAAAGTCCGTCATCATCAACAAAAACAAAGAACAAGGGTCTGTCCTGAAAGGAGAAAGAAGTTCTTGAATATCTTAAAGATGACCCTCAAATGAGACAAATATTTTTACAAAAAATTCTGGACAAGGCCAATGACTCTGATGAAGTCAGTTCAAGAGCTTAACACAATGACAAAAATAAGGACATGTATTAGGATTCACAAGACCCATATGAATTATGACAAAGGCTGGCAAAGGTCACATGACCTTTGGCAAAATGCAAAAGCCAAATAATGCAAAAGAGCCTGCAAGGGTCATTTGGCCCTTGGCAAAAGTAAAGGCCATTCGTACTAACGAATCTTTTCTTTTGCAACTTTCGACAAAATACACTGTTCATCTACAGTGACCCCACTAACAAAAAGCAAACAGTGTAATGATAAGGATGATGACTCACCTTTCATTACGTGTCCAAGACAAAAGGAATCTGCTTTGCAAAAAAGAAGACTCACCTTTTCAGTACATGATGGCCGACAAAAGAGCTCTTCATAATCTGATAGTCTTCTGCTCTACTAATGCTCTTGCCTTTGTCTTTGCCTTTTGGTTTGTTTCCACTCATTTTGAACTCTCTGGTGAGGAGATCTGGCAAAGAATTCGTATCTCTTTCGAATAAACTCTATATCAAAATCAAATGCTGAAAGAATAGCTTGCCATCGGGCAAAATTTGTTTCGAAACCAGGTTTTTGACATCTTTTTGTAAAATCTCTTTTGCAGATTTGTCATGAAAATTAAAGAACCAAGCATGGGTTTCAGGTAAATATAGAAAGGCTCGGTACCAAGCCATTCTGATACATTGTCCCTTACAATTTCCTATTTGGTTTTACTACTGGTGGACTTGGTTCGGATGTTCACTATCGGTATTACCTTTAGAAGCCCAAGGCGGATGGGACTTTTGGGACAAAAATATGTCCTCCCTGGATGCGTATACAAAAGAACTGCAATTCTTCCGGGTATTCAACATTCCCTGGATTTTTAGCTAGGAATACAGACTTCAGAATTACTTGAAGAATGCATTTCCTCTATCTCTGGTCTGGGTTTACAAAGTTAAATGGTGGCCTGAATTCAAGACACAATTATGTGGTAGTAAAAATGTGGAGCACTACTGTCGCACCAAATCTAAGAAGTTCACACTCCACAATCTCCATACATTTGAAGCAAAAACATACGTTGGACCTTCTACTCCTAGAAAGAAAGAAAGCCCGTCATCATCAACAAAAACAAAGAACAAGGGTCTGTCCTAAAAGGAGAAAGAAGTTCTTGAATATCTTAAAGATGACCCTCAAATGAGACAAATATTTTTACAAAAAATTCTGGACAAGGCCAATGACTCTGATGAAGTCAGTTCAACAGCTTAACACAATGACAAAAATAAGGACATGTATCAGGATTCACAAGACCCATATGAATTATGACAAAGGCTGGCAAAGGTCACATGACCTTTGGCAAAATGCAAAAGCCAAATAATGCAAAAGAGCCTGCAAGGGTCATTTGGCCCTTGGCCAAAGTAAAGGCCATTCGTACTAACGAATCTTTTCTTTTGCAGCTTTCGACAAAATACACTGTTCATCTACAGTGAACCCACTAACAAAAAGCAAACAGTGTAATGATAAGGATGATGACTCACCTTTCATTACGTGTCCAAGACAAAAGGAATCTGCTTTGCAGGAAAGAAGACTCACCTTTTCAGTACATGATGGCCGACAAAGAGCATCTACTTTTGATGTCCAAACAAAATTACAATTATGAAGGGCTCTCTTCTATCTCTATTTAAGGAAGACTCGTCAAAGGAAGAAGGCAGAGCGAAAAAGATTGAAAAAGAGTGAAAAAAAAGCACAAGCAAGCTTTCTCAAAAAACTCTTAGCTTTCTTCAACAAAATTTTCTAGTTTTAAGTTCTCCTTTGTACTTCTACATTTCGAAGTTTCCAACATTTCCAAGTTCAACAATTTGTGTAAGTTCTTTGTATTACATTTCTATCAGTTTTTATCTGTTACTCTGTACATTTCAATAAACTTTAAGTAACATTTTTGGTTACAGTTCTGGTCCATTTCTTAAGTATTAACGATCCTGTTTTCAGTTGGTATCAGAGTCAGTGAGATTGCATATACTTTCATTTAGAAGTTGTGCTTAGGTGTGTGTTTGCATCTCTGTGTTCATCGAGCTGTGTCTTGCATACAGTGGTGTCCCTAGCGTTGGTTAGCCAAGGAAAATCCGTTGGTCAGCCGTGTGAAGGTGGTCCCGGTGGTGGTCCCGTTATACACCTGTCTGCGCATAGAGATTTGAATGCATACATAATCATGGCGTCTAGATTAAGACGTATGTTATCTTTCCGATCTGATAGTAACCAGGGTAACATCGTTAATTCTAATGAACAAAGAACCTTACCTTTATTTAGGGCTCCTAGCCCAGACAATTATGCTAATTGGTCCCTCCCTAGAATAGAGTTAGACACCATTTACAAAATTGGCACATTTGATTTCATTAAAGCATATTCTTGCAAAACGCATGAAGAAGTCATTAGTTTACAAAATGGTTTACAAACTATTGACATGCTTAAACAAAATGCTATTAATTTACATTTACATGCCAAATATCGATTTATGCATATTGGTTTAGTACAAGTAGCCATTAAACCTTTGGTACGAAAAGGTATTAATGCTCCCATTTACATGGCTTTACGTGACAAAAGATTACGTAAATACAAATCTTCTTTACTTGCAGTTATCCAAACTAACATTTGCAAAGGTCCTATATTTTTCAATTGTTATCCTGATTTTATGGTTGATTTAAGCTGTCCTATGACAACAGAATCCCTCAAACTTGATGTTCATATACAAGGCAATGAATTTTTGGACTTCAAAAATTTCGTTGTTATGTATCGTATTTATTTTCGACTTATGAGTACAAATGTAAATACAAGGTTTTTAAACCCTCTTCCTTCCAATTCCCAAGAAACAATTTTACTTCAAATTGAAGATGAGAAACCCACTGTCTTCACTCCAAAATTACTCAAATGGGATGAAATAACTCTCCCAGATGAGTTTGAGCTCCACGAGCCTCAACCTTCCTTACAAATTGAAAGAAGAGATATTGACGAAATTGTAGAAGAATCTGATGGCCGAATTCTTCTTAAATTTCGTTCTTTCACTATTAAAGAAACTCCTGACCATTCTTATCCATCCAATTCTAGACGATCATTTTCAGATGTTGCTTCCTCTTCTGAACATTTCGACACTTCGACTCGTTATAGGTTTCGTAATCCTATACCTGAGCCCATTATTGATCCTCCATCTCCGATTACATCTGGAATTGGAGCTTCAATTAATGGTATTTCTTTCAAAAACTTCCAAATAGACTGGGATATGATCAAAGCTGATTATTACTCAGTTCCAAATATCTCTTTGCGAACTTGGTTCGAACAAATGGATCGTTCCCTCATGGAATCCATTAAAAAGGAGTGGATTTTGGACATGGAACGTCTTCGTACAAATATTCCTTTCTTTCTTTGGTTCCCTACATTTGCTTCCAAACATGGTCTTCAGAATGTTTACCAAATACCCAGTATTCATGTTCAAACTTCCCTTATGAAAGTTTGGCATTTTCAAAATGGTTCTAGTGTCTCCTCCGTTCATCCCCCTGCAGATGATCTTAAGCTTCTGCACAAAGGTGACACCATTCTGGCGACACCTTTTCGCGAAGGCCGGGAGGGGAGTGAGGTAGTCAAACTTGATGACCTAAAAAAGGTTCATCAACAAGCCAATTATACAAACACTATCCTTCAAACAATTGCTGAACAGCTTAACCAAGTTTCAGCCCAAATTGCTGAAAACAAGCGTAACCAAATGATCCATACCAAGCAAGAACCTAAAGATGAAGGTTCTCCACCTTTCTTCAAAACAGATACGATTCCAAAACCCAGATTAGAAGCCTTTCATAAACAAACAGAATCCTCAAATAATCATTACCTCAAACTCATTTCTGACCAACTCAAGACTCTTGAGTTAGCTTCTTCCAAACCCTCAACATCTTGCATAGACAAAACTTGCCAAAAGATCCAAGATGAGTCGTCCACTAGTAATGAATCTAGTGATGACTCACAAGAGAGTCATGACGATCAGCAATAAGAAGGTCATGATACTCTGCAAACTATTGACAATATTCTTGATGAACCAACCACAGTTAACAAACTTCACAATTGGTCTAGATGTCCAGGAAAGAATTTCTATCCTAGGCCAACACCACCTGATATTCAATATAAAGAACGTGGATCCTTTGCCTCATCTAGTTTTGATGGCAGATCCATTCATCAATGGAATATCGATGGCAAGGCTGAACATGAAATCCTTTCCACAGTCCAAGAAATGTGGATGGCACATAATGCTTACAAAACACAGGGACATAGTGATACCAACATAGCAGTTGCCCTAGTAATAGGTTTTACAGGACAACTTAAGTCTTGGTGGGATAATACCTTTACCACAGAACAAAGACAAGCCATCCTAACACACAAAAAGATAGTAAGGAACCCTACCACAGGACTTGAAGAAGAGCAAGACGATTGTGTGCAAACTCTTTTGCATACAATTACTCTTCATTTCCTTGGCAACCCAAAAGAAGAGCAAGCCGTTGCTAAAACAATTCTCATCAATTTAAGATGTCCTTCCTTAACAGATTATAGATGGTATAAGGATGTCTTTCTTACAAATGTTCTTAAACGGGAAGACAATACCTAAGATTTCTGGAAAGAAAGATTTATTGCAGGATTACCAAATTTATTTGGTGAAAGAATCCTCAATAAACTTCGACAGAATTTTGGCACAAATGATGTCCCGTTTGGATTATTAACATTTGGTCAATTATTTGGTATTGTCAAAACTGAAGCTTTAAGTCTTTGTAATGAGATTAAGCTTCAATCCAAATATGGGAATGAGCGAACCCAATCTAGAAAGGAGATGGGTACGTTCTGTGAAGCTTTTGGAATTACAAAGATTATGGCTCCTTCTACGGCCCGTAAAAAGGCCCAGAAGAAACAAAAGCCCAAACCGAGACAGCCCTTTGCTCAATCCAAACCTTTTGTCAAAAAAGAAACCAAACCAGTTTCAAAAAAGAAAAGGTCTGCTAAGGACCAAAAGCCCATTGTCTGTTACAAATGTGGCAAAGTAGGCCACAAGGCTCTTCAATGCAAAACAGAACAAAAGATTAATGAGTTGTTTTCAGAAGATCCAGAACTCAAACAAAAACTTCTGGCACTCCTCATTAAGGAACCCTCAGGGTCTGAAAGTGAAGACAACTATTATGATGGATCCAGTGATGATTCAGAATATGAGTCTTCACCAATTAAGACTCTTAATGTCATTTCCTCCAAATCCAAAAAAGAATTCCTTATTGAGTTAATAGGACAAATCCCTGACCTAGATGTCAAAAAAGATTATCTTCAGCGCCTCAAAGATTTAATCCTTGAAGAAGAAGATAAACCAAAATTTGATTTTGGACCTTCTTCATCCTTCAACCAAATCCTTGAGAATTATCCTATTCCAAATCCTTTCTAACCCGTCACTACAAAACAATTACAAACTGCGCTTAACGAACTCAAAAGTCAAGTTCGTATTCTCAAATCAGATGTCATCTTCTTCAAAACAAAAGATTTAGAGATTGATGCCAAAATATCAATGCTGGAATCTTTAAAAGCAAATCCTCCTCTTCCTCCACCTGACTTACATTCCCCATAATTATCAGAAGTTGATATTCCTCAAACTCAATTTTTACAAACAATATCCCGTATTACCTTTCAAAAATGGTACTCTATAGTCAATTTAGTTGTTGATGACTTCTCTATGAATGTCATCGCTCTAATTGACAGTGGAGCAGATCAAAATTGTCTTAGAGAAGGAGTTGTTCCTACTAAGTACTGTGAGCGTTCAAATGAACAGCTTGTCAGTGCTAGTGGCGATCCTTTACACATTCGTTACAAATTAGAAAAAGGATATATTCGTAATAACAATTACTGCTTCAAAAATGTATTTCTTGTTATTAGTAATATTACAAATGATTTAATTTTAGGTACTCCTTTTTTAACACAAATCTACCCCTTTACTGTTTCAGAAAGTGGTATTCATACCAAGGTTTTGGGTAACCCCATTACTTTTCCTTTCCTAACCTCCACTCACCAAAAGAAAGTTATAGATTTACAATTTTCTTCAATTTTTAGACAAATCAATTTTATCCAATCAAATCAAAATTCCTTCTTCCAAAACGATCGCATTAAGACATTACCCTGTCTACATCTTCCCAGTCCCTCTGCATTTATGATTGTTGAAACTAATGCATCTGACATAGGTTATGGTGGCATTTTAAAGCAAAAATTATCATTGCATAACCAAGAACAATTAGTTAGATATCATTCAGGTTTATGGATTGGTGCACAAAAGAATTACTCTACAATCAAAAAGGAAATTTTATCCATTGTTCTCTGTGTTACAAAATTTCAGATGATTTGTATTTCAAAAAATTTCTTCTCAGAATAGATTGCAAATCTGCAAAAGAGATTTTACAAAAAGATGTCAAAAACCTGGTTTCGAAACAAATTTTTGCCCGATGGCAAGCTATCCTTTCAGCATTTGATTTTGATATAGAGTTTATCAAAAGAGATACTAATTCTTTGCCTGATCTCCTCACCAGAGAGTTCAAAATGAGTGGAAACAAACCAAAAGGCAAAGACAAAGGCAAGAGCATTCGTAGAGCAGAAGACTATCAGATTACTGCCCCTACAAAATTGCCACTTCAAAATCAATTCCAAACCTTAGCCAATTATCCACCTTTACCATACAAAACCGTGGTCTCTCGACCAACTACCAAGTCAACCAATGACAATTCCTACACCGTTCGGTATACAGAACATCTGTGCCTAACTACTCACAAAACCATACCAATCACTGACATTTTAAAACCTTTGGTCAAAAAGATCTTCGGCAACCTTCATTTCGCCACTGACCATACACAAAAAACCCAACAATTTTATGAGCTAATCTTAGTAGATACTCATTCTGCTGATATTAGCCATACCCATGACAAAACCAACCCAAACCACATCCTGTTTTCCAAATGTATTATTCGGCAAGTTCTCAGTGCTCAACAATGGAAGGATCCGTTCGAAGAACGACACTTTTCAGTACCATTTGCCCCACAGACCTACAATTACAAGGATAAAATTTCCTTTTTGATTGTAGAGTAATTCTTTTGTGAACCAATCCATAAACCTGAATGACATCTAACTAATTGTTCTTAGTTATGCGATGATAATTTTTGTTTTAAAATGCCACCATAACCTATGGCAGATGCATCAGTTTCAACAATCATAAATGCAGAGGGACTGGGAATATGTAGACATGGTAATGTCTTAATGCGATCGTTTAGGAAGAAGGAATTTTAATTTGATTGGATAAAATTGATTTGTCTAAAAATTGAAGAAAATTGTAATTCCATAACCTTCTTTTGGTGAGTGGAGGTTAGGAAAGGAAAAGTAATGGGGTTACCCAAAACCTTTGTATGAATACCACTTTCTGAAACAGTAAAGGGGTAGATTTGTGTCAAGAAAGGAGTACCTAAAATCAAATCATTTGTGATATTGCTAATAACAAGAAACACATTTTTGAAACAGTAATTGTTATTACGAATATATCCTTTTTCTAATTTGTAACGAATATGTAAAGGATCACCACTAGCACTGACGAGCTGCTCATTTGAACGCTCACAATACTTAGTTGGAACGATCCCTTCTCTAAGGCAATTTTGATCTGCTCCACTGTCAATTAAAGCGATGACATTCATAGAGAAGTCATCAACAACTAAATTGACTATAGAGTACCATTTTTGAAAGGTAATACGGGATATTGTTTGTAAAAATTGAGTTTGAGGAATATCAACTTCTGATATTTCTAGGGAATGTAAGTCAGGTGGAGGAAGAGGAGGATTTGCTTTTAAAGATTCCAGCATTGATATTTTGGCATCAATCTCTAAATCTTTTGTTTTGAGGAAGATGACATCTGATTTGAGAATACGAACTTGACTTTTGAGTTCGTTAAGCTCAGTTTGTAATTGTTTTGTAGTGACGGGTTGGAAAGGATTTGGAATAGGATAATTCTCAATGATTTGATTGAAGGACGAAGAAGGTCCAAAATCGAATTTTGGTTTATCTTCTTCCTCCAGGATTAAATCTTTGAGGCGCTGAAGATAATCTTTTTTGACATCTAGGTCAAGGATTTGTCCTATTAACTCAATAAGGAATTCCTTTTTGGATTTGGAGGAAATGACATTAAGAGTCTTTATTAGTGAAGACTCCTATTCTGAATCATCACTGGATCCATCATAATAGTTGTCTTCACTTTCAGACCCCGAGAGTTCCTTAATGAGGAGTGCCATAAGTTTTTGTTTGAGTTCTGGATCTTCTGAAAACAACTCATTAATCTTTTGTTCTGTTTTGCATTGAGGAGCCTTATGGCCTACTTTGCCACATTTGTAACAGATAATGGGCTTTTGGTCCTTAGCAGACCTTTTCTTTTTTGAAACGGGTTTGGTTTCTTTTTTGATAAAAGGTTTGGATTGAGCAAAGGGCTGTCTCAGTTTGGGCTTTTGTTTCTTCTGGGCCTTTTTACGGGCCGTAGAAGGAGCCATAATCGTTGTAATTCCAAAAGCTTCATAGAACATACCCATCTCCTTTCTAGATTGGGTTCGCTCATTCCCATATTTGGATTGAACCTTAATCTCATTACAAAGACTTAAAGCTTCAGTTTTGACAATACCAAATAATTGACCAAATGTTAATAATCCAAACGGGATATCATTTGTGCCAAAATTCTGTCGAAGTTTATTGAGGATTCTTTCACCAAATAAATTTGGTAATCCTGCAATAAATCTTTCTTTCCAGAAATCTTGGGTATTGTCTTCCCGTTTAAGAACATTTGTAAGAAAGACATCCTTATGCCATCTGTAATCTGTTAAGGAAGGACATCTTAAATTGATGAGAATTGTTTTAGCAACGGTTTGCTCTTCTTTTGGGTTGCCAAGGAAATGAAGAGTAATTGCATGCAAAAGAGTTTGCACACAATCATCTTGTTCTTCTTCGAGTCCTGTGGTAGGGTTCCTTACTATCTTTTTATGTGTTAGGATGGCTTGTCTTTGTTCTGTGGTAAAGGTATTATCCCACCAAAACTTAAGTTGTCTTGTAAAACCGATTACTAGGGCAACTGCTATGTTGGTATCACTATGTCCCTGTGTTTTGTAAGCATTATGTGCCATCCACATTTCTTGGACTGTGGAAAGGATTTCATGTTCAGCCTTGCCATCGATATTCCATTGATGAATGGATCTGCCATCAAAACTAGATGAGGCAAAGGATCCACGTTCTTCATATTGAATATCAAGTGGAGTTGGCCTAGGATAGAAATTCTTTCCTGGACCTCTAGACCAATTGTGAAGTTTGTTAACTGTGGTTGGTTCATCAAGGATGTTGTCAATGGTTTGCAGAGTATCATGACCTTCTTGTTTCTGAACATCATGACTCTCTTCTGAGTCATCACTAGACTCATCACTAGTGGAAGACTCATCTTGGATCTTTTGACAGGGTTTGTCTATGCAAGATGTTGAGGGTTTGGAAGAAGCTAACTCAAGAGTCTTGAGTTGGTCAGAAATGAGTTTGAGGTAATGATTATTTGAGGATTCTGTTCGTTTATGAAAGGCTTCTAATCAGGTTTTTGGAATCGTATTTGTTTTGAAGAAAGGGGGAGAACCTTCATCCTTAGGTTCTTGCTTGGTATTGATCATTTGGTTACGCTTGTTTTCAGCAATTTGGGCTGAAACTTGGTCAAACTGTTCAGCAATTGTTTGAAGGATAGTGTTTGTATAATTGGCTTGTTGATGAACCTTTTTTAGGTCATCAAGTTTGACTACCTCACTCCCCTCCCGGCCTTTGCGAAAAGGTGTCGCCAGAATGGTGTCACCTTTGCGCAGAAGCTTAAGATCATCTGCAGGGGGATGAACGGAGGAGACACTAGAACCATTTTGAAAACGCCAAACTTTCATAAGGGAAGTTTGAACATTAATACTGGGTATTTGGTAAACATTCTGAAGACCATGTTTGGAAGCAAATGTAGGGAACCAAAGAAAGAAAGGAGTATTTGTACGAAGACGTTCCATGTCCGAAATCCACTCCTTTTTAATGGATTCCATGAGGGAACGATCCATATGTTCGAACCAAGTTCGCAAAGAGATATTTGGAACTGAGTAATAATCAGCTTTGATCATATCCCAGTCTATTTGGAAGTTTTTGAAAGAAATACCATTAATTGAAGCTCCAATTCCAGATGTAGTCGGAGATGGAGGATCAATAATGGGCTCAGGTATAGGATTACGAAACCTATAACGAGTCGAATTGTCGAAATGTTCAGAAGAGGAAGCAACATCTGAAAATGATCGTCTATAATTGGATGGATAAGAATGGTCAGGAGTTTCTTTGATAGAGAAAGAACGAAATTTAAGAAGAATTCGGCCATCAGATTCTTCTACAATTTCGTCAATATCTCTTCTTGCAATTTGTAAGGAAGGTTGAGGCTCGTGGAGCTCAAGCTCATCTGGGAGAGTTATTTCATCCCATTTGAGTAATTTTGGAGTGAAGACAGTGGGTTTCTCATCTTCAATTTGAAGTAAAATTGTTTCTTGGGAATTGGAAGGAAGAGGGTTTAAAAACCTTGTATTTAAATTTGTACTCATAAGTCGAAAATAAATTCGATACATAACAACGAAATTTTTGAAGTCCAAAAATTCATTACCTTGTATATGAACATCAAGTTTGAGGGCTTCTGTTGTCATAGGACAGGTTAAATCAACCATAAAATCAGGATAACAATTGAAAAATATAGGACCTTTGCAAATGTTAGTTTGGATAACTGCAAGTAAAGAAGATTTGTATTTACGTAATCTTTTGTCACGTAAAGCCATGTAAATGGGAGCATTAATACCTTTTCATACCAAAGGTTTAATGGCTACTTGTACTAAACCAATATGCATAAATCGATATTTTGCTTGTAAATGTAAATTAATAGCATTTTGTTTAAGCATGTCAATAGTTTGTAAACCATTTTGTAAACTAATGACTTCTTCATGCGTTTTGCAAGAATATGCTTTAATGAAATCAAATGTGCCAATTTTGTAAATGGTGTCTAACTCTATTCTAGGAAGGGACCAATTAGCATAATTGTCTGGGTTAGGAGCCCTAAATAAAGGTAAGGTTCTTTGTTCATTAGAATTAACGATGTTACCCTAGTTACTATCAGATCGGAAAGATAACATACGCCTTAATCTAGAACCCATGATTATGTATGCATTCAAATCTCTATGCGCAGACAGGTGTATAACGGGACCACCACCGGGACCACCTTCACACGGCTGACCAACGGATTTTCCTTGGCTGACCAATGCTAGGGACACCACTGTATGCAAGACACAGCTCTATGAACACAGAGATGCAAATACACACCTAAGCACAACTTCTAAATGAAAGTATATGCACTCTTACTGGCTCTGATACCAACTGGATACAGGATCGTTAATACTTAAGAAATGGAACAGAAATGTAAACTGAAATGTTACTTAAAGTTTATTGAAATGTACAGAGTAACAGATAAAACTGATAGAAATGTAATACAAAGAACTTACACAAATTGTTGAACTTGGAAATGTTGGAAACTTCGAAATGTAGAAGTACAAAAGGTAACTTAAAGTTGGAAAATTTTGTTGAAGAAAGCTGAGAGAAAGTTTTTGAAAGCTTGAAGATGCTTCTTCTTTCTTTTTCAGTCTTTTTCCGCTCTGCCTTCCCCCTTTGACGAGCCCTCCTTAAATAGAGATAGAAGAGAGCCCTTCATAATTGTAATTTTGTTTGGACATCAAAAGTAGATGCTCTTTGTCGGCCATCATGTACTGAAAAGGTGAGTCTTCTTTTTGTAAAGCAGATTCCTTTTGTCTTGGACACGTAATGAAAGGTGAGTCATCATCCTTATCATTACACTGTTTGCTTTTTGTTAGTGGGGTCACTGTAGATGAACAGTGTATTTTGTCGAAAGCTGCAAAAGAAAAGATTCGTTAGTACGAATGGCCTTTACTTTTGCCAAGGGCCAAATGACCCTTGCAGGCTCTTTTGCATTATTTGGCTTTTGCATTTTGCCAAAGGTCATGTGACCTTTGCCAGCCTTTGTCATAATTCATATGGGTCTTGTGAATCCTGATACATGTCCTTATTTTTGTCATTGTGTGAAGCTGTTGAACTGACTTCATCAGAGTCATTGGCCTTGTCCAGAATTTTTTGTAAAAATATTTGTCTCATTTGAGGGTCATCTTTAAGATATTCAAGAACTTCTTTCTCCTTTTGGGAGAGACCCTTGTTCTTTGTTTTTGTTGATGATGACGGACTTTCTTTCTTTCTAGGAGTAGAAGGTCCAACGTATGTTTTTGCTTCAAATGTATGGAGATTGTGGAGTGTGAACTTCTTAGATTTGGTGCGACAGTAGTGCTCCACATTTTCACTACCACATAATTGTGTCTTGAATTCAAGCCACCATTTAACTTTGTAAACCCGGACCAGAGATAGAGGAAATGCATTCTTCAAGTAATTCTGAAGTCTGTATTCCCAGCTAAAAATCCAGGCAATGTTGAATACCCGAAAGAATTGGAGTTCGTTTGTATACGCATCGAGGGAGGACATATTCTTGTCCCAAAAGTCCCATCCGCCTTAGGCTTCTAAAGGTAATACCGATAGTGAACATCCGAACCAAGTCCACCAGTAGTAAAACCAAATAGGAAATTGTAAGGGACAATTGTCATGAAAATTAAAGAACCAAGAATGGGTTTCAGGTAAATATAGAAAGGCTCGGTACCAAGCCGTTCTATAGTCATTGTAATTGTAGGTCTGTGGGGCAAATGGTACTGAAAAGTGTCGTTCTTCGAACGGATCCTTCCATTGTTGAGCACTGAGAACTTGCCGAATAATACATTTGGAAAACAGTATGTGGTTTGGGTTGGTTTTGTCATGGGTATGGCTAATATCAGCAGAATGAGTATCTACTAAGATTAGCTCATAAAATTGTTGGGTTTTTTGTGTATGGTCAGTGGCGAAATGAAGGTTGCCGAAGATCTTTTTGACCAAAGGTTTTAAAATGTCAGTGATTGGTATGGTTTTGTGAGTAGTTAGGCACAGATGTTCTGTATACCGAACGGTGTAGGAATTGTCATTGGTTGACTTGGTAGTTGGTCGAGAGACCACGGTTTTGTATGGTAAAGGTGGATAATTGGCTAAGGTTTGGAATTGATTTTGAAGTGGCAATTTTGTAGGGGCAGTAATCTGATAGTCTTCTGCTCTACGAATGCTCTTGCCTTTGTCTTTGCCTTTTGGTTTGTTTCCACTCATTTTGAACTCTCTGGTGAGGAGATCAGGCAAAGAATTAGTATCTCTTTTGATAAACTCTATATCAAAATCAAATGCTGAAAGGATAGCTTGCCATCGGGCAAAAATTTGTTTCGAAACCAGGTTTTTAACATCTTTTTGTAAAATCTCTTTTGCAGATTTGCAATCTATTCTGAGAAGAAATTTTTTGAAATACAAATCATCTTGAAATTTTGTAACACAGAGAACAATGGATAAAATTTACTTTTTGATTGTAGAGTAATTCTTTTGTGCACCAATCCATAAACCTGAATGATATACCTATATACATGTATACATATATATATATATATATATATATATATATATATATATATATATATATATATATATATATATATATATATATATATATATATACATACATACAAATATATATATATATATATATATATATATATATATATATATATATATATATATATATATATATATATATATATATATATATATATATATATATATATATTTATGTATGTATGTCTGTATGTACATGTATATATATATGTGTGTACATGTATTCATATATATATTTTTATATATATACATACATATGTGTATATGGATTTGTGTATGAGTAGTGTTTCCAGCATGCTTCATCCTCACTCACATGCTGCCTGGAAAACTTCTTAGGTGGTCACCCGTCCTAAGATTGCTGCCCAGCAAGCACACTTGACTGTGGAGTTCTTGAGAGTGGTTTTCCCGAAAAGAAAGGTGCTTCTTTGGTGATATAGGTAGTAACTTCCATCCTTTTAAGCTACACTCGGGGTGTTACAATCACCCCCTTGAAGCGCACAACGTCCTCGTTGTGCCTCACTAACCGACCAACTTGCGAGTTCTCTTAACCGATGATGCACACGCAGTATCTTTGCCCTGCTCGGTAATTGCCCTGGGGCTCTTCATCCACTGGCGCGGCTCACAATCGTGGGTCAGCTCTAATACCATCTGTAACGCCCCGACCCCCCTCTCGGGTTGCGTACATCTACCAATAGCAGCTTCAACGATTGTCAACTGGCCCTACAAATCACCACAGTCTTTCCGGCATGCTTCATCCTCATTCACACGCTGCCTGGGAAACTTCCCAGGAGGTCGCCCATCCTAAGATTGCTCTCCAACAAGCGCACTTAACTGTGGAGTTCTTAAGAGGGGGCTTCCCGAAAAGAAAGATGCACCTTTGGTGATATAAGTAGTCACTTCGATCCTTCTATGCCGCACTCGGGGTGTTACAATCGCTATGTGAATTTGTTGCCAACATGATGTATATGAGACATGTGATGAAGTGGCTGGACCGTGTGAGCGTGGTAGAGTTAATATGTTTCTGAACAAAAGCCTGCGTTAAGATTTTGTATGATATTATAGTACGTGATCTCTTACTGAATTAGAGTAGTATGGGTGTCGCGCACTATTAGGAGAGAGACCAAGCCCAACTTATTTCCCGAACAGGATGGCGGGAAACAAAGAAGTATCTCAGACTAGGCCTCACCCCGTTTCAAGGACCTTGTGAACCTGGAGATTCCTATGTCCCACTTTAGCGAACGGTCAAAAGCCCTCCACCCCAGGAATGGGAATGGATCCCGCAGACAGGTGGAGGAAACCAACCCATCCACTGGAGCAAAACTTATTAATCTTCCACTACTGGAGCTACTGCAGAAACAAGGGGAGTAGTTGCAATGACAGAATGAACACCTGTAGAAACTGATGGAGGTCAAGGAGAGGAAGGTTGAGGAGGACAACTCGTATATGTTCAAGAGATTAGCGAGTCACAACCCACCTGTTTACAATGGCACCCCTGATCCCAAGGCCTTTGAGGATTGGATTAGGGACATGGAGAAGCTATTTGATGCTCTCCAGTGCCCTAAGGAGCAGAAGGTAGGATTTGTTGTGTTCTACCTTAAGGACAAGGTCGACCTATGGTGGGCCATTATGCGAGAGAGGCAGCACGAGCCTGGGGTTCGACTGGAAAGGGTTCAAGGAGTTAATCAAGGACTATTTCTATCCCGTATCTCTAGAAGGCAAAGAGAACGAATTTATGCAGCTGCAATAAGAGGGAACAAGTGTGCTAGAATATGCCTCCAAGTTCATGGAACTTTCCTGTTTGGCCCCGGCCTTTGTAGCTGATGAAAAGTTGAAGATTTACCGTTTCAAGGCTGGACTCAACCCTGACATCAAGGAGAAGATGTCGGTGCGTCAGTACACCTCCTACGTGGAGCAATATAACACTGCGGTGAATGTGGAGAGGGCGATGAAGGAAAGAAACAACTACTTCAATGAGCAGCGCAGAACCAAGAGAAAAGAGGATCGGCGAGAGAATTTCCTCTCACAAAAGCCATATGAGAGGCCTCCTGGGAACCATTATTCGAACAATGATGCACGTGGTGGTCAGCACCCCAACAATCGGCTCAGAGTGACCTGCAATGCTTGTGGAAGGCCGTAATGCTTGTGGAAGGCTGAGATATTATGCTCGGGAATGCCGCTCGGTTAAGTGGTGCTACTGCTGCGGGAGCTCCCAACATCAGATACGTGATTGCCCACATCCCCCACCCCTTGCCAACCAGGGTTATGAATAAGGACAGCAGCCCCAACAGCACTATCAAAATAGGGGCGGATAGGCAGCTAACCCAAGTCATTAGGGCCGAGCACCCCAGCAAAACCAGGCTAGGCCCCCCAACCAACCACCGCGAAACATTGGGGGTAGAGTTTACGTGACGCGCAAGGAAGAAGTGGAGGATGCTCTGAACATCGCGACTGGTGTATTCTCTATTCATTGTCATGAAGTTTTCGTGTGGTCGTAAATTATGAAAGTCTCAGGACGAAACCTCCTTAATAAGGGAGTACTATGTAGAGTCTTGGAAAAGTCATGGTCGTAGGGTGTTTTGTTTGTCAGAAACTATTGAAGTTTCGGAGGCGAAACTTTCATAATGATAGTGTATGATGTAGTTTATTAAAGTTTTGGGGACGAAACTTTCTTAAAAGGGTAGTATGTAAAACCTCAAAAATTCATGTTTGTGAACACAAAATTCATTTCGGGATGAGTGATACTTAACATGGATCGACCTAGGCCTTACGACCTAAATCCATCCAAGTCAACGCAAAATTTTTATTTTATTTTCAACTCTTTATTTATTTCGGGAAATTTTCTTTTTTATTTTCAACTTCTTTTTATTTCAGGAGGGGAAGAAGATCTAATTTTCGCCTTTTTTTTAAGGAAAAAAACAATACTTTTGAAATACCTCTTTTCCCTCCTAAAACACCCTAACCCTAGTCTCTCCCCCTTTTTCTTTTGAGTTGCCACCTGATCAACTACCGCAAGCACACGAGTAGCCGTAGTATAGATAAAGATATCATTTCTCAGAGACCAATGTAACTTACTGAGTCTTGTCTGTCAGAATGAGCTAAGTAAAATTCTAATTCAAAGGGTTCGATTTAACAACTTCTAATTCGCTATTCTGAATCAATCAAAGTGAAAATATGTCTAGGAATTCTTATAGTTATGAAAGGGTATTGGATCAAAATGACGATCATGTGCTTTACTCTAAATCGATTAATCTCGAGGAATTGTAATCTATCTAGAAATTTGATCTATTCTTTCAAAATCAATCAAATTTGCCTAAAGTAAGTGAAAGTCGTTCGTTCAAACTAATTTGCCTTAATCCAAATTAAATATCTTCAATTACTCTCTAGTCCTCATAACATGCAAATCTCTCTTTTGAGACGACTCCATGTTAGGTCTAATCAAGCAGTCCAACAGCCAAATGACACCTTTCAGTTTTTCACCTGATTGTTTCAAGTAAGCAAGCAAATTTTGGCCAAAAATCCACTCACACCAATACAATTACTTGATATAACAAAATCAAACCAATCATAAAGATAAGCATAATTCTATAAATTAAAATATGATCCAACTACATTCTCATAAACTACTAAATCCCTAGGCAAAAAGTAAACTACTCACACATGATTAAGAATTAAACAAACTAACCAATAATCTAGCGAAATCTGAGAGAAAGGCTTGATTGAGATGGCCTTCAACCAAGGGCTTCAAACTACTTCGAAAACCAAACACATACACTCAAGATTTCTCCCCAAAACTAAAATCAAACTAGAAATCTTAAAAGAAACAACAAAATTTGAGAACAGGAAGAAAACTATGCTAAAGCTCTCATCTATGCTAGCTCTATGCTTGTGTTATTGTTTTCTACTGCTGCAAAATGGGGCCTTTTATAGAGGAGCTCGATTGGTCTCAGCCACACAGCCGAAGGAAGATGAAGAGGCAGCAGTTCCATGCTCATCACGGTCCGTGGTAGGTATCACGGTCCAGCCATGGTCTGGGCTGGAACCGACTTTCTACTCTATATTCTTACTCCAGGGGCGTAGCAATTCATGGGTGTCGGTGGGGGAAGGTCAAAATACATCTACTAAGGGTCAAATGCTGGGCAAAAAGGCTTAAAATCCTGCAAAATACATAAAACAACTATACCCAAGCATAAGTCGAGAATGGGAGTATAAATAATAACATTAAGCACGTAATTCTCCTAAAAATGAAGCAAAATAGCCCTAAAATGATATATACATTAAGCACTTATCAAACTCCCCCTATGCTTAAACTGCCGCTTGTCCTCAAGCAATGCTAAAATGAAACTATACATAACCTCCTCAGGATAGACATAGGCAACATTCAAATGGCAAAGTTGATCCAAAGGTAGTCCAGAAAGATGTAAAAATCATTAATAAACAAATGAAGGAATGAAATTTGCGAAAACCTTTTGATAGACTACAATGTCAAACATGAACCAATCTTCCCAAATCATCAAATACGGTCGTTCTAGCACATGAAACAAGTAAGGCTACCAAGGCTAGTAGAACCTCTTTAGTTATGTGTCTCTCATCACTCATTTGTTTAATAATAATGAAGGTTCTCTCAAATCTCATTCCTTAGACTCAATTCTGCCATAAGCTTAACAACACTCTCAAATTCGCCATTACTAAATTGTAAACACACTAAACAATCATGAGGGCTATCATAGGGTTATAACAGGGCCATGGGTAAAGGTAAGAGGGGAACAAATGTTTTCGAAATGAGGAGCTAGAAGCCAAAGACTAAGAGATAAACAATTCTAATGCATCATAGTACATCCTTATTAAACCATTACAATTTATGAACAAATAAATCCCAAATTGAAGAGAGAAAGCGTTGAAAGTCATAAATATCTTATAATCCTAGCAAGGCTAACACTTTCTTTCTTTTTTTTTCGTTTTTTTTTTTTTGGCTTTTTTTTCTGTTTCTTTTTTCCATTTCTTTGTTTTTGTTCATGATCCTTTCTTTCTTTTTTTTCCAAAAAGGATAGCCAAGAGGAGATCCATAACGAACTTTAAATTTCAACTCTTCTCCAAACTTTGTACAATAAAACAAGGGATTTATCAAAATCTCATATCCCTTCACCAAATAGCCGAAATTCACTAAAAGATAACAATCCACCTTACTAGTGCCCTATCAACCTTGATGCAAAAGAATGGAACACTCCCCTAGTCTTGACTTAAAAGTAAGACAAGTATTTGGCCATGGGGTATAATAGGAGGTTCAAATCAATAAAATTGGATATAAGCTCAAAGGAACTAGCAAAGGATACAATATGCAACAAAGGTGGCTATTTGGTTGTGGCGCTTAAACAAATCAAAGAAAAAAAATGCCTCAATCATATTGTCCGAATGCATATGCGAAATGTGATCTTGAATAAGAATCAAAGCAAGTTCTAGAGAAATGACGTCAAGGAAGAGTCATACATAAAAGAAACATGAGACTAAAATGATGAATAGCCTCTAGAAGCTCAAAATCTCACGGGACATCTACGAGGGTCAAAACTAGCTCACTAGTAAGCATACGACAAAAATTCATGAAAAGACTCATGGGGCAAATCAACTCGCATCCAACATGTGGTCAAAACATGGAGATCATTTCCAAAAACTCATTCACAAACATTTTATGCACAATTTGGGCAAATCAAAGGATCAAACTAAACCAAAGAAGTCTGCTAAATATCCAAAAAGATCATCATCGGAGGATTTTTTTCCCTTTTAATTTTTGTTTCGTGTTTTTTTTATGCATGCTCCTAATAACAATGCAAACTAAAAAATGCAAAGTGACTAGGAAAACGAAAACCTAAATCAAAAATTCCAAAAACTACCACTAACTCCATATACAAAGCACAAACACACCAAACCGAAAGCAGGCATCAGATGCCAAATATAACGACTAACTCCCCCATGCTTGAATCACACATTGCCCTTAATGTGGGTGCAAAATAGAAAAAGAGAAGGGGGTAGCACAAAGCATTCAGAAAGGGGGGGTGGTAGAGGATGGGGTGGTTAGCCATAAGAGATATGTCAATCCCGCCAGGTTTCTAGACATGCTGATGTACCTCTTAAGGGTTAAGCTTAACTCAATCCAAGTGTAAAAGCTAAAACCAAGAAAGATTACAATCAAGGAAGAAGGATAAAAACTAAATCAATCCTTGGGTACAGATTTCACCACCAAAGATTAATCTAGGGAATACTAAACTCTCACTTAGATATAGATTTCACCACTAAGCTTGAGTATAGGGGCCTTAAGCTTAATTAGAATACAGATTTCAGCACCTAATCAAGGCTTAAGACTCATTTGATCACCACTCTAATTGGCCTAATTAGAGATAAGCAAGTAGAGAATTCAGGTAACAATACTGAGGAGTTTCAACCTCAACTTCATATTTCACTTAATCATCACTTGATTACAAAATGAATGGCTAGGCTATTTATAAGCATGCCTTTATTAGGTAATCATTAGGAGATCACTTAATGGTTGGAAAACTTACTAAGTATGCTAGCTTAGCTAAATTACATAGTTTGTTCCTAAACTATGCTGAAATGTGAACAAAAGCTTAATTACATAGCAAAATGATTATCTAAGCTTCTTCCTTAATGTTCCTGGGCTGCTTGGTTAGGTTTTCCTTCCTTGGAAAGACTTCGTTCACGGCTGCCACATCAAAAGTTCACAGCTTGTACATGTCCACCACTTCATGTCATAGTGTCCGAGTAATAGCTTGCCAAATGGCTTCTTTTTCTTATTCCACATGGCTGTTTCTTCATGGATGAGTCACTAGGTGACTAAGCTCAAGCAGCCAGCCAAGAACATACTCACCTTGGTAGAGGAAAACCCACCTAAGAGGGAAAAACTACCTTGCTAAGAAACCAGCTGCTAGGTGGTGCATGGAGCTTAGTCTTTGCTGCTATTGGGCCACTGCATTTTGATGACTAATCTTTGGTTTTATTCAATGGGGGGAAACCTCAAGATATCTAGAAACCCCCCTTTTTGAAAATCATGAGTTGGACATCATTAAGTACCTTAATCATGAAGATCTTTTTAACTATGCAAATTCCAATGCCTACTAGGCAGCTTTGATAAAACAACTAAAGTAGACCCCTTAGCATGCTCTTCTGACTTTGTGCTTAGTAGAACAAATAAACTAGACATCCTAAATGAACTAACAAAAAAAGAATTATAACATTTGGATGTCGTTTCATCTAGAAAATAATAAAAATAATACCAAGTAAAAATTATCCCAAAACTGCAGCCTGGACAGTTTGAGTTGAAGAGTTGATTAGAAGTATCAAATGAAGTTCAAATGAGCTGAAACTGGTTTTGCTAGAAAGATAACTTCTTAGAATTCACACCCATGGAAAAATATTTGACTTAAACTTCAAAAAGGCCTAAGTAATTAGGCTCACAAAAATCGGTGTGCTGCTAGAATTAATCCAACAACTAGTTCCTCTTGAACTTACAAAAATATGATTGGTTCTCTAGATATTTGATGACTAATTTAGATTCTCTTGACTGCCATGGACCTCCAAATTATTGTTCCTTGAGGGATTTACATCATCCTCCCTTTGTTGAGAAGGATTTGCCCTCAAATCCAATGGGTAAGCATGGATGGATTGGACTCCAGCTGAAAAATGACTAACCAAGCAAATAAGGCTTTCTTGGTTCGAATCTGGTGGCTTTGGAAAATGGTCATAGAGTCATTTGGAAAGGGATATTCTGGTTGCTTTAGACCATTCAAAGGCCACTCTTTGAAGGGTGTAAGCTCAATATGTGTGGCTTTGAAATGTGGCTTGCTTGAAGTGAGAAAAAAATCAGAATGTTCTCATTGCTTTGGTTTGTGGAATTTAGAATAATCATAAGTTGAAGTAGGAAGATCAACTTGGCTAACGGGAACATCATGGGCATAGTTTCCTTCAGTAATAAACAATGAGCATAACTTACTCAGAAACGTGTTACTAGAGCGAAAGCTTCATTTTCTTGCATCTTCTTTTGGTTCAGTCTAAGTTTGCTCCAATGGAAGCATGTCACCCTCGTCAGCTTTCACTATGAGTTCCTCTTGAGTTTCCTTAAGATCACCCTCATTCTCTTCCTCCTTTGTTACTTCCCATTCAGCCAAAGTAACAAACCTACTGTTGGTGCAATTAGAAGCTAAGTGCCCAAATCCTTGGCACTCAATACATCTTTGGATGCCTTTAGGAATAGGTTTAGGTTTACTTTGTGGAGGTAGGCTCTCTTGTGAAGTTTGGATTCTTTGTGGCATGGAAGGAGAGGGAATCACAGGTTTAGGAAAGGAAATAGAACTTCCCTTGCTAAAAGGTTTGTCTCAAAGTGGGGGCGGAAGCAGGGAAACATGTTTGAGTGTGCAAGAGGGTGGGCTAAAGGCACCCATTAGCTTACTTCTCATCTTCTTCCAAGTTCTCACCTTCTCTTTTCCTTTCTTTCTTCTCTTAATCTTGTAATTCTGCCACCATTGAAGTGCACAACCTCTCAATCTTGAAATAACCACTTTGGACTTCTCTTGGTCGTCAACCTTACAACAAGTAAACACTCGTTCCACCACAGAAATCCAGCATGTAAATTCTTCCTTTTTGCCATGAAAGTTTGGGATTTCGAGGCTGGCGTACTCAAAACCAATTAAGTTTAGCTCTTTCTTCAAGCTTCTAAATAAAGGCATGATGGATAAATTCTAAGTGTTCTTTGTGTTTGGATTGTGTTTGGGGCTGAATTTGAGGAATGTGTTTAGGAAATGTGTTTGGATTGAATTTGGGTGTGCGAGGCTCAGGAAAGGATTTGAACTTGCTCTGATCCCAAAATTGATGTACCTCTCAAGGGATAAGCTTAACTCAATTCAAGAGTAAAAGCTAAAACCAAGAAAGATTACAATCAAGGAAGAAGGTTAGAAACCAAATCAATCCTTGGGTACAGATTTTACCACCAAAGATTAATCTAGTGAATACCAAACTCTCACTTGGATACAGATTTCACCACTGAGCTTGAGTATAGGGCCCTTAAGCTTAATTAGGATACATATTTTATCACCTAATCAAGGCTTAAGACTCACTTGATCACCACTCTAATTGGCCTAATTAGAGATATGCAAGTAGAGAATTCAGGTAACAATACTGAGAAGTTTCAAACTCAACTTCAGATTTCACCTAATCATCACTTGATTAAAAAATGAATGGCTAGGCTATTTATAAGCACGCCGTCATTAGGTAATCATTAGGAGATTACTTAATGGTTAGGAAACTCACTAAGTATGCTAGCTTAGCTAAATTACATAGTTTTTCCTAAACTATGCTGAAATGTGAACAAAAGCTTAATTACATAGCAAGATGATTATCTAAGCTTCTTCCTTAATGTTCCTGGGCTGCTTGGTTAGGTTTTCTTCCCTTGTAAGGACTTCATTCACAGCTGCCATATCAAAAGTTCACAGCTTGTACATGCCCGCCACTTCATGTCATAGTGTCCGAGTAATAGCTTGCCAAATGGCTTCTTTTCCTTATTCCACATGGCTGTTTCTTCATAGATGAGTTACTAGGTGACTAATCTTAAGCATCCAGCCAAGAACATACTCACCTTGGTGGAGGAAAACCCACCTAAGAGGGAAAAACTCCCTTGCTAAGAAACCAGCTGCTAGGTAGCGCATGGAGCTTAGTCTTTGCTGCTATCGAGCCACTGCATTTTGATGATTAATCTACGCTTTTCTTCAATGGGGGGAACCTCAAGATATCTAGAAACCCTCCCTTTCTGAAAATCATGATTTGGACATCATTAAGTACCTTAATCACCAAGATCTTTTTAACTGTGCAAATTCAGACGCCTACTAGGCAGCTTTGACAAAACAACTTAAATAGATCCCTTAACGTGTCTTCTAGCTTTATGCTTAGTAAAACAAATGAACTAGACATCCTAACTAAACTAACAAAAAAAAGAATTACAATATTTGGATGTCATTTCATCTAGAAAATAATAAAAATAATACCGAGTAAAAACTATCCCAAAACTGCAGCTTGGACAATTTGAGTTCAGGAGCTGATTAGAAGTATCAAATGAAGTCCAAATGTGCTGAAACTAGTTTTTCTAGAATGATAACTTCTTGGACTTCACACCCATGGAAAACTATTTGACTTAAACCTCAAAGAGTCCTAAGTAATGAGGCTCACAAAAATCAGGTGTGCTGCTGGAATTAATCTGACAACTAGTTCCTCTTGAACTTGCAAAAAAATGATCGGTTCTCTAGACATTTGATAACTAATTTGGATTCTCTTGACTGCCATGGACCTCCAAATTAGTGTTCTTTAAGGGATTTACATCACATGCCCTATAGTCTTAGAAATATTGTGTATGGGAAGCAAGCAACCCACGAAGCTCATCGTGGCGCTCTTGGACAAAATCCCGAAGAGCGGCGTTCTCAGAAGTAACAAATGCTTGGAGGGAAACTTGCTCCACTTGAATGGATCTAAGGGTGTCTTGGATGTTAGAATAATCCGGGGGGTGATTGAGAGGATGAACTAGGTCCCACCTGATTGGAATGAGAGGCTAGATGATGGGGTGCGGGTTGAATAACCTCCTCATCATGTGGTACCCAATAAAGGTTAGCCTGGTGAAGTAGAGTGGTTCGATCGACATTGGCAAGCGGCAAAACCCAGTCCCCATGGAAAATCTAACATAAACGACCGGCCTGAACTTTGCAAAAGTTCATAATCTTAAAAGCAGCTTGATCAAGCCACTCAGACCTGGAAACTCTATCCTCAGGATTGGGCTCAACTCCCAAAAATCCAGCAATAGTAGTCACAATCCCATCTATGACTATCCTACCTTTAGTGCTAACAGCACTATGCAATTGCCTGGCTAAAATAGAACCTGGGTCAAGCTGAACACCATCAAGCATAAAGGACAACTTAGACAATCTCGCGGCATTTAGACTATCATCCAGAGCAAAAAGGAAACAAGCCAAAATACGTTGAGCTACTCTAATACAAGAGTGTCTAATATGTGTCCATTTTGACGAACTGGTACTGTACCTAACACTCCTCAAAAGTTCACCCCAAAATGCATTTCAGTTGAATTTGCGGGGGACTTGGCGGTTCAATAAATCCATGCTAGGTCGAAAACTGAAAATACTGTTGAAGGTACCTAAGTTTAGATCATACAATTGACCCTGCAAATAAAACAATATATATTCAGGTTGACATTAAGGCCCTCTAGTGACCTCGACATGGAGTGTACTTAAAAATTCTAGGGTCAGGTCCCGATATTTACGCTCTTTGAGTTCTAAAAAGTGTCCCATACCACCTCTTGCAAACAACCATCTAATATCATCTAACATTCCCAATCGACCTAACAAATCCTCATCATAATGCCTAGTTGCTACAATTATACGTTCATTCAAACAGTTGTATCAAGCAACATGATCTGGATGTGTCAAACCAAGAAGGTGAGGAATGTTACCTCTAGTATGCACAGTTCAGGATATCCTTTGACGTTGAGGTGGTGCTTGACTTGAAGATCGAACCTCCTTGGTGCTCCTTTGTCTCTTAGTTGGTGCCATTATTGCAAAAACCAAATCTAAAACCTAAATAAGAAAATTTAAAGAAGAAAATGAAGAAATTTAGTAAAAAAAGATGAAAAAGATGAAAGAAAAGAATGGGTACGGTGGATAAGATGAGTTTGAAGAAAAAGAAGAAGAATGAGATGGAATTAATAAAGAAAGATGAAAGACTAAGTGAAAGGGGATGATTTTGGGTGAAATTGAGTGAAAATGGTGAAGAAATAAGAAAGATTGAAGGTGTGAGGCATGGAGAGTTTAGAGAGAGAAAATGGAGGCAGAGAGAGAGAGTGTGTCGAGAGGTTAAAGATGAAGTATGAGGGAGGTGAGTAGGCACCACGTTCAAAAACCTAGACCGCGGGCCGTAGCAGTACACCACGGACCATGGGACTCACCATGATCTGACCATGGTGCCTGCTGGTCCTCTATTTTTTAAATATTTTTTTCGATTTTCCTGGGTGGCACCCCACGGCTGTAGTTCTGGGATCTGGCTGTGGTGACTAACATTTTATTCATATATTCTTTTTTTGTTCACTTACTTTTTTTTTCGACATACTAGAAAAATAGCAAAAAGAAAAGCTAAGGAAAAAAAAAGGAAAAAGAGCTTGGATTGCCTCCTAAGAAGTGCTGTTTTAAGGTCAAGAGCTTAACCCTTCTTCTATGCTTGGCCTAGATCAGATAGTTTATAGACATTGACTTTATTCGGGACCACAAGTCAAACTTCTTCAGTCGAAGGTACCACCGTAAAATTTCGAGTTGAAGGTCCTTCGTTTTTATGACACAATTCCAAAGTGCATTATCCGCGTATAAAACAAAGCGCACTTGTGCCTTATCAGGCAGGTCGCTATCAACTTGTTTAACCCCCAAATCAAAATCTGCATCAAATCCTTCTATAGACGGCATAGAGAGAACAGCTTGCGTGAACCTGCAATAGTTGCTCATGGGAGACTCGTTAGGCACAGGGACCTCAACCTCGGGCATGTTAGGTGGCATAGGAGTAGCAAATTTCACTTTAACATACCGTTGGTCAAGATTCTTATAAGAAATCCAGTCATAATCAGGAGGATCATCACAATTCAAGACATCCTCCATATCAACTTCAGGGAAAAGGGGTAATGCATCCAATAAAGAAGAACTAGGGGAAACCACGTCTTCCTGTTGAGTTATTATATTTAGTTTTGATGATGACAAATCCAAGTGTAAAAATTTGTCCAAGTAATGTTGCTCCAAGGACGATCTCTAAACAGGCCTAACTGGTGTTTGTGATCTTTATTGTATTAACTAGTTTGCTACATATGAGAACAAGTCTTCAAAACAGGTTTTACTTGGTGATTCTATATTAAGTCAAGAACACCACCTCGACAGTTGATTGTAAGGCATGTTCCTGAACTCTAGCAATGCAAAGAACAAACAAGGTGGCCTTGGTGTTCACAGCAGCTCTACAAATCTTGGACAAGATGACTGGTTCAAAACAAGAAGTCTTGGGTATATAGGTTTTATTTATTTAGACTCTTGTTAATATGCCAATATTGAAAACGTCATTTTAAACACCTCTTGAATCGGTATTTGCGCTAAGTGCTTCAGAACACCAGTTGCGAACAACCCTGCAAACAGGGTGCCTAGGGTGTTTCTGAACTGAAGTGGCCATACCCGGTTATCTTTGAAAATTCATTTCGGTTGGCCAAGATCTCCAGAATACTTTCTTTAAATTCCAAGATTGCTATTTTTCTGGAAAGGATATTTCTTGAAAATATTATGGGAGATTTGCGAAAATAGGTTTTGGGAGATTTGCCAAAACTAAAAGATTCCCTTTGCCTATATTTTCGGATATGATAAAATTTCAAAAGCTGAAGATTTCTGGTTGTCATTTGAATCTTCTTCACGGCTATGGGAAGATAAGGGTTATCTCTTAAGATAACAAATCCCTTATATTTTGGGAAAAATTTATCACTAGCCGTTGGGGAGTATTTCTTGCTTGAAAATCGTTTTCCATACTTAGCTGATTCTTTCACCTCTCCTTGTTTTTGACCGTTGGATTTTGTGTTTAAAATCTCAGCATTTCACTCCCATTTGCATAGAGGAGAAAAGACGAGAAACATACACAACATACGCAAAAAAGGAAAATTTCAAAAGTGGTTTTTCTAGTGAGAAGAATTTTTCGAGTTACGCTTGAGAAAAGAAAAATCGAGACAAGTTGTGTTTAAACTGAGCTTTCAAGATATTGGCATACTAGGACCTCATTGTACCTTACATCTGCTTAAATCAGAAGCACCCCCGTAAGGTGTTTTGTAACCCTGATCTTGGATCAGAAAAGTGAGTGAGTGGTCCTCAGTCGTGTGGACTTTGGACGTGTCCAATCTGGTGAGATTTGGACGTGGTGTAACCCTTCTTAGAGAAGAAGGTTACGTGGTTGCAAGTTGTAACAAGGTGTGTTACATTTGTACGTGTGAAGCCCGTTAGTGAAAGTGGTTAAATCCTACACGAGGTAGGTCGTGGTTTTTCACACCTCAGTTGGGCTAGAGGTGTTTTCCACGGAAAAATTGTGTGTGTGCTTTATTTTCCGCATTTATCTTCGTGATTTTCGCATTTGCAATATTTGAGAACACCCCCTGCAAACAAGTCACTAGGGTGTTTGTCATCTGAGAATAACCTCTGTGAGGGTGTTTGTTATTTACAACGCGAAAATCAGACACCACAATTCACCCCCCCTCTTGTGGTTGTATACTCACGAATTTAACAAGTGGTATCAGAGCAGGTTCTCCTACAAAAGGTTAACACCTTGAGAGATTCTGAAGATGAGTACTCCACAAGGAATTCTTGAAGGACAATCCATTACTCGCCCTCCTTACTTCAATGGCCAACACTATAGTTGGTGGAAGAATAGGATGGAGAACTATTGTAAGGGCCATGCTTTCGTGCTATCACCGACTAACTGTTTAGTTGCTGATTTGACCAGTTACTTTTAATTTGTTATCCGACGAAAGTATTAAATCGACCGTGTGAGTTGTTAACGACTAGTTTCAATAAAAGGGGCGATTATTTGACTAATATTATCATTGACGCTACTTATTTATAAAACATTTGAATCTATGCTAAACCCAGTTTTTAAAATCGTTTTTCGTTTTACTTGGCAGTTTCCCAAAGTTTAAACCAAAATGTACATGGTAGGTCGTTCAATTTGAGTTTAACCTAACTATTAGCGAGTACGGATCAAAATTTAGCTGTATGTTGTTAGTTTAACCCAAAAAAAAAAAAAAAAAAGGATTGAAAAGGGGGACTGAAGTCGGGGGACCCCGACCCCCCTCCTCTCGCACCTCGCTCTCTCTCTCTGCTACGCTCTCTCTCTCTCTCTCGCGGGCCACCGGTCGCCGCCTGGCGTCACCGCCGGCCGTCACGTGTCGCCGGCGAGAGGAGGAGCTGTCTGGCCTCACCCACGCGTCGCCAGCCACCCAACCACTGCCTGTTTTCCTTCCCCCACGTCACACGAACGAGTCAGCTCTCCAACCACGCGTCTAACACCTAAAAACCACCGCCCACGTGCCGGATTCCGGCGAGCCACTGCCCACTCCACCTCCTCTATAAATCTGGGGGTCGAATTCGACCCCAGACAACCCCAAATCGCGACCAAATCAAAGCTAGGGTTTCGGTTCTGGGTGTAGCTGAACCAAGGACGAATTCAAAAGGGTTTGGGCGTGAATTACTGCCAATTGAGTGGGTAATTAAGCACTTTCAGGTGAGTGAACATCCTCTCCTAAGCTGCTGCTGTTATTTTAAGTATGAATTCAGTAGAATGATGTTGCATGTCAGATTAAGGTTAGCTCAAGTAGTTAGAAATGTCAGAGATTGATTGAAAATGTGATGCCTGGTAATTTCAAGCCTATTTATGCACGCCCAAACCGCACAAACATACCTTGCTCACTGCCGTCAGTATGCATGTTTTGAAACAGTAAATTTTCAGCTTAGAAATGCACAGGAATTGTTATAGGCTGTAACCGTACTTTCAATAATACCTGAATTGATGCATGTGCAAACTCGCTGCCTGATAATAACTCGAATCATGTTATGCTAAAACGACTTAAATAGGCTTGAAATGTAATTCCGAGGCAATGAATGACTCTTCGAATCGATACGTGTTAAATCGCGCTTGAAAAATGACTTTAAAATGAATTATGCCTAATTAATGAGTTATAGTTTAAAACGGAATTAAAATCGAAGTTAATTTAACGTATTTAGCTTCGATTCAAGTTAGTGAGTTATAGTTTAAAACGGAATTAAAATCGAAGTTAATTTAACGTATTTAGCTTCGATTCAAGTTAATGAGTTATAGTTTAAAACGGAATTAAAATCGAAGTTAATTTAACGTATTTAGCTTCGATTCAAGTTAATGAGTTATAGTTTAAAACGGAATTAAAATCGAAGTTAATTTAACGTATTTAGCTTCGATTCAAGTTAATGAGTTATAGTTTAAAACGGAATTAAAATCGAAGTTAATTTAACGTATTTAGCATCGATTCAAGTTATTTAGCTAATATATGAAAAGGGATTAAAAGCGAAGTTAGTATAACGTGTCTAACTCCCATTCGAACTGAACTAGCTAATGTATTATGTGCAAACGAAATAAATTCGAACTCTTTGTAGTGCATTCATGCTTGGGGAAGTGGATTCGAAATGCCACGTATATGTTTAGATTCGAATTATGTTTGATGTACTGAATGAAATATTGACGAATTATGAATAAATGTGGCTATATGCACGCTTGTTGTAACGCTTCGCTGAATGATGCTGGTTGCTCAGGTAAGGGCCTAAACTTCCCTCCCTTTTACATAAGCTAATATGATAAAATGTTGTGATCAATAAATCGATGAATCGAGTTGGTAGTTGGATGGTTTGAGGAAAGAATTATGAGTGTTCGAGGTCTTGTGGTACGGTGCAAGTGAGGAGGGAGTCTGGGTTGTGAATTGACCGCAATCGTGTGGATTGCGAGGCCATGTGTGGCTCATTGTGTTGAAATGATTACGAAGTGTTTAAATGTGATATGTGTATTCCCTTTTCCTTGTATGTTTAAAATGTAACATGTGTGTGGAAAGGTGATGTTTTAGCAAACGACTTTTCATGTGTTTTAAATGAATAATAGCCATGTCTAGTAACGAGCTATGGCCTATTTTAGCTATTTAAATAGTGTTTGGGAGGAATCCCTAAAACGTTTTTAACAAAAAGGGAGATGGGAATTATATGTTGAATGATTTTATTGTTTGAAACTGAAAATTACTAGCCGTTATGCCCGATACGCTTTAAGTGGCTAAGATAATGTGCTGCGGACAATATGATATGATGTAATGTTAACCTAGGGGATAAGTCCGGATAAACCTTAGAGGCCCTGACGAGGGCTAATGTAATGGTCCGATATGTTATATGTAGCCATCCCGGGAGTAAGAGCTTAAGCGTGAGCGTTAGGTCTCACTATGGGGTCGAGAATAGTTCTCACCCAATCAGCACCCTGTAATGATCTTATGCTAGAAGTATTTTTGTATGAAGTTAAGAAAAGCAATTGGCCTTTGCCATTTTATATGTTTTAAAGAAAAAGAATGTTTTATGGGCCCAAAGAGGCCGCATGGAATGAATATGAAATGCATACAAGGGTCGTTTTACGACGAATGCGAAATGTAAACTCTTTCAAAAGATTGAGAACCTCAAGGTTATGAAATGCTTTCAAATGTTCAAAGAAAGTTTCATTGCAGATTTAAAGGAAAATGTTCTTAAATATGATGAATGTGGCTTCAAATAGAATATGTGACATGCTAGTGAATCGTGAAATGACATTCAAATGTGCCTAGTGAATACATAAGTCATGACTTGTCCGATATTTATGTTCTTCAACCTGTGTCCTATAATATGCTGCCTAATACCATGTTAGTAGTAGCTAATTGCTTGATAAGTGAATATTATGGGTATTAATGCTTGAAAAAGGTTTTGTTTTAAGGAGTGGAGGAACACTCACTGAGCATGTGGTGGCTCACTCCATTTCCTCTCCCCTTTTTCCCCCAGGTGAAGAATGAATGGACCGCTAGTTGCTTCCGCTGATGTATCTATAATGTGAAGTTGTGAAGCCATCTGAAGTGATGTTTTGTTTTAAGAAAGTGCGTGCGTTGGTCATGTAGTGGCTCAAAGGCTCTGGCAGTATGAACCTATGTAAATCTTTTGTAATAAGTGTATGTAAAGGGCTTAAGCCCCACCACGAGTGTGTGACTCGCTGGTACTCCTAGTTATTTTGCATTTTGGTTTAAAAGTTCACAGGTACCCTGAACTTCGTAATGTAATTTTGGAAATTGTTGTAATTACAGACGGAACTCTGCCGGTTTCGTCCCAGGTTTTCCTAACCTAAGCTAAAGTTGGGTAAAAATTAAGAAGAAAGTTAAAAGAAGAAGAGCCTTAGGGGTCTCCCTCGGGGGATCCTGGCGGTGTGACATTCCTGAAAGGTAGTCGGGGGTGTTACATTGGGTGGTATCAGAGCCATACGTTGCATATGCATATAGATGTGACCTTAGGAGTGTCAATTTGTGAAATTATGTGCCTTAAAGTGTTTACTTGAGCCTACTACGTGCTTACTTGCTTACTTGAGGACACGAACTAGAATATGGTTTAGGACTCCCATTCAAATGCGTGCTTCTTAGTTCATGTCTAATCTCGTGTGGTGGTGTAGGATGGTGTTTAGCATTGATGATTTCGAGTACCTCCCATTCTGGCTGGCCGCGTGGAATGCGGTTTTCTTTTGGGAAGCAATGATTAGGAGTAACCAGAGGGGACCCTTACGGGTCACCCAAAACCACTGGACTTACAAGTTCATCCGAACGATGCCGTGCACGGGAAGATGGGGCGAGGTCACCTCAATCCTCCGTCTATTTCATGTACGCAGGGGAGCTTATACTCCGTTTACTTTCCGGGGATTAGTGGATTTCCTGATGTTAGCAGAAGGACGGGTGGATTCCTTAGGAAGTACCCCCTTGGGAAGGAGCGATGTTGCCATGCAAATGATCAATACGGCTCTAATTGCTCCTGCTGCTACCCAACAACTACCAATCACAATAGTAGAGAGAAATCAGATTGAACATCGTCAAATGAGACTTCTGTTCGCAGAAAACCCTCAGGCAAGACGATACAAGCGAGTAGCCGCTCTATGGGCACGTTGGATAGATTCCTTTGGTGCACAATACCCCCGGGGCTGGCAAGCCACGATGCTCAGAATGAGAGAACTGGTGGATGGAGCACCTGATGTGGAGTACTCCCCACCGTTTGTATTATGGGACCTACTAGCCCCAGTTGAGTCTGAGGGCTCGAATGATCCAACGGTAGATGATCCCCCTGAAGAGGGTTCCTCAGGTGGTAACTAGGGTGGTAATAGGGGCTATGTGTAGCCTGGAGTCGCCAATGTGTGCATTGTATTTAAATAAAACTTGATTAATGTGCGTTTGAAAATGAATAAACATGGGTGATACCCGATATTTCGTGATTCGTGAAAGCGCATTTTTTTTTTAGAAGTGATTCGTGCGACCAAAATAGGATCGCACGAATACTTAAAGCTCTGTACATTCTGTTTAATGTTGTACTATGTTTTTAAATGCTTTTGACAATCTATTTTTATGAATAAAAACTAAGCAACTTTGCATAAACGACTGTGTAGCCAATGCCTCCACGAAGGGAACAGATGGCGGCACCAACCGCCTTGGAGATGATTTGTCAGTTTAATAAGTTGAGACCACCAAGGTTTAGTGGTGGAACAGATCCTCTTGCCTATGAGGAATGGCTAAGAAGGATGGAGAATTTGTTTGAAGTAATGGACTGCCCCGAAAATTTTAAAGTACGTCTGGCGACCCATCAGTTCGAAAAGGAAGCGGAATTCTGGTGGGGCACTGTCAAACCTCGAGCGGGTGAACCAGCTCTAACTTGGGAACAACTAAAAACTGTGATGGATGCTCAGTATTACCCACGAGATGTAAAGAGGGCAAAGGAACAAGAATTTCTACGGCTGAAACAAGGCCAAATGAGTGTGGTAGAATACGCGGCGAAGTTTAACGAGCTTAGTCGCTTTGCGCCTAATCAAGTCGCAACTGAAGAAATGAAGATGGACCACTTCGAGCAAGGTCTTAAAGGACCCATTAAGCGGATGATAGCTGGGCATGTTTTCACCAGCTTCCAGGAGATGTACCAGAGGGCGGTGAAAATAGCCCGAGTCATAGCTGAAACCGAATAGGAAAGTCGTCAGATTGGCCCAGCAAAAAGAAAGTTTAATCAAGGAGGGTCCAGTACCCAGGGAAGCAATAAGATCGGCAATTTCGACAACCGGGGAAAAGGAAAACAAGTTGTACCAAGGCAGGCGCTGGAACCCTGCAACCAATGCGGGCGTATGCACTCTGGTCGGTGCCGATATGGCACACAAGAATGCTATGGGTGTGGATCTACGGACCACAAAATTGCAAATTGCCCCAAAAAGGCGTGGAATCGGCAGAACAGTACACAAGGTTCAGGCACGGGGGCTAATCCAATTCCACAAAGAGGCCGACCTCCTGTGAATGCAACTTCAGAAGGCAAACGAGGTGGAAAAAGGCCGCAAGCAGGTGGCCGGGTGTTTAGCTTGGAAGGAGGTGAGGCGGAGGACCTCACTGCCACCGTATCAGGTACCCTTTTTATTAAACATCTTTATGCTTATGTTTTATTTGATTCAGGTGCCACACATTCTTTTGTAAATCCTACCTTTGCAAGGAAACTCGCTAGCAAGCCCAGTGAAATGGATGTACAATTATGTGTGACTACCCCCTTAGGGTCTGCTTACTATACCGACCTTGTCTTTAAGGACTGTGCTATTCAATTGGAAGGGAGAACTCTCCCTGTAGACCTAATACAGCTGGATATACAAGGTTGGGATGTTATTCTAGGGATGGACTGGTTAATGAGACATAAAGTTACTATTGACTGCGAGAGAAAACTGGTTACCTTCACGGCCTCCAATGGAGAAAGAGTAACCTTTAAGGGAAGTGGCCACCAAATAACCATTCCAACGGTATCTGCTATGCAAGCACTCAAAATGTTGAAGAAAGGATGTCAGGGCTATTGGTGTGCAATTGAGGTCGCAGAACTAAAGGAGCCGGACTTGAGTGAGATTCCGGTAGCGAGGGAATTTCCACAGGTGTTTCGAGAGGTATCGGGGCTACCGCCCGACAGAGAAATCGAATTCACCATTGAACTAGTGCCTGGAACCGCTCCAATATCCAAGGCACCTTATCGAATGGCACCTGCGGAATTGGCGGAGTTGAAAACTCAGTTGCAAGAGCTACTAGATAAGGGGTTAATTCAGCCTAGTGTTTCACCCTGGGGAGCACCAGTGAAGAAGAAAGATGGGAGTTTGAGGTTATGTATTGACTATCGAGAACTAAACAAGGTAACGGTTAAGAATAAATACCCACTCCCTCGAATTGATGACCTGCTTGATCAATTGGCTGGTGCTTCGGTGTTCTCGAAGATTGATTTGAGATCGGGGTACCATCAATTGAAGATCAAGAAGGGGGACGTGCCTAAAACTGCTTTTCGCACTCGATATGGCCACTACGAGTTCTTGGTGTTACCGTTCGGACTAACAAACGCTCCTGCCTTCTTTATGGACTTGATGAACAGAGTCCTTAGGCCCTTCCTAGATAAATTTATAGTGGTGTTCATCGATGATATCCTGGTATACTCCAAGACCAGGGAAGAGCATGCAAACCACTTGCGAATGGTGCTGAAAACCCTAGAGGAGCACAAATTATATGCCAAACTTAAAAAGTGTGAGTTCTGGTTAGAAAGGGTGCAATTTCTGGGACACATAGTGACCAAAGATGGCATCTCGGTGGATCCGGCAAAGGTAGAGGCCATTATAAACTGGCCAAGACCAACAAACGTCTCCGAAGTGCGAAGCTTTTTAGGTATAGCTGGCTACTATCGAAGGTTTGTAGAAGGATTTTCAAAACTAGCCTTACCTATTACCAAACTACTTCGGAAGGCCACTAAATTTGAATGGACCCCAGAGTGTGAAGATAGCTTTCAGGAGCTAAAGAAACGTTTGGTATCTGCACCAATATTGGCGATACCTGAAGGCAATGAAGGATTTGTAATCTACAGTGATGCGTCCAAGAAGGGACTGGGTTGTGTATTAATGCAGAAAGATAGAGTTATTGCTTATGCCTCTCGCCAATTGAAGCCCTACGAAGAGAATTATCCAACACATGACCTAGAATTGGCCGCGGTGGTATTTGCCTTGAAAATCTGGAGACATTACCTCTATGGAGTAAGGTGTGAAGTATACACTGACCACAAGAGCTTGAAATACATCTTTACTCAAAAGAGTTAAACATGAGACAAAGAAGATGGCTAGAACTCCTTAAGGATTATGATATGGAGATCAAATATCATCCTGGAAGAGCAAACGTGGTGGCTGACGCACTGAGTAGAAAATCCATGGGGTCTGTAGCCTGTCTACTTACACAAGAAAAGAGACTCCTAAGGGAGCTCGACGTGCTACAAATAGAGGTAGTACTGCGAGGAAATCAAGGCTACTTGACAGCGCTCCAAGTCTCTTCGCCATTGATCGAAACGATCAAACAACAGCAGAAGGATGACCCTGAACTTATGAGGACAAAGAAAGGCATGGAAGAGGGAAAGAACAAGGAATTCTCCATCCGAAATGAGGTACTTTGGTATGGGAATAGACTGTGTGTACCGAACATAACAGCTCTCAAGGAGGAATTGTTAAAGGAGGCGCACAACTCCACACTTGTTGTACACCCTGGGAGTACGAAGATGTACCATGACTTGAAGACCCATTACTGGTGGAATGGCATGAAAAGGGATATCGCTGAGTACGTGGCTCGATGTCTTACGTGCCAACGGGTGAAAACCGAGCATCAAAAACCTGGAGGTTTACTGCAACCCTTGCCAATTCCTGAGTGGAAATGGGAACACATCACCATGGATTTCATGATTGGAATGCCAAAAACCATCAAACAACACGATGGTGTGTGGGTTATAGTTGACAGATTGACCAAGGCTGCACACTTCTTGCCCATCAAGGCCACTTTCACCTCTGAGCAACTAGCTAACCTATACATTAAGGAGATAGTTAGACTGCATGGTGTGCCACTCAGTATTGTGTCAGATCGCGATACCAAGTTTGTATCTCGCTTCTGGCATGGGTTTCAAAGAGCAATGGGCACAAAATTACGATTAAGTACGGCCTTCCATCCTCAGACGGACGGTCAATCCGAAAGAACTATTCAAACTCTGGAGGATATGTTGAGAGCCTGTGCCCTCGATTCTGCTGGAACTTGGGATCATAACTTGCCTCTGGTTGAATTTGCGTACAATAATAGTCACCATGCCAGTATAGGCATGGCTCCTTTCGAGGCGCTATACGGTAGACGTTGCAGAACTCCAGTTTGTTGGAATGAAATAGGAGAAAGGGAACCATCCAAAGTTGACTTAATCGACCGAACGATCGGAATAATCAAGACCATCCGCCAGAGATTGCAAGTTGCGCAAAGTAGACAAAAGAGCTATGCGGATAATAGGAGAAGGCCACTGGAGTTTGAGATTGGAGACCATGTATTTCTGAAAGTGTCCCCACTTAAGGGGAGCATAAGATTTGGACAAAAGGGGAAACTAAGCCCACGGTTCATTGGACCGTTTGAAGTCTTGCAGAAAGTAGGATCGGTTGCATACCAATTGGCCTTACCACCCTCATTGCAAGGCATCCACGATGTATTCCATGTATCCAGTCTCAGGAAATATGTTCCGGATCCAAATCATGTCATCCGATATGAACCCCTACAAGTTAAGGAAAATCTTACCTATGTAGAAGAACCCATCCGGATTTTGGAGAAGACGGAAAGGAAGCTCAGAAATAGGAGCATTCCCTACGTTAAGGTGTTATGGAAACATCACAAGGTGGCAGAAGCAACTTGGGAGTTGGAAAGCGAAATGCGTGAGAAATATCCCGCATTATTTTCACCAGGTGAGCAAATTTCGAGGACGAAATTCTTTTAAGGGGGGGAGAGTGTAAGGGCCATGCTTTCGTGCTATCACCGACTAACTGTTTAGTTGCTGATTTTACCAGTTGCTTTTAATTTGTTATCCGACGAAAGTATTAAATCGACCGTGTGAGTTTTTAACGACTAGTTTCAATAAAAGGGGCGATTATTTGACTAATATTATCATTGACGCTACTTATTTATAAAACATTTGAATCTATGCTAAACCCAGTTTTTAAAATCGTTTTTCGTTTTACTTGACAGATTCCCAAAGTTTAAACCAAAATGTACATGGTAGGTCGTTCAATTTGGGTTTAACCTAACTATTAGCGAGTACGGATCAAAATTTAGCTGTATGTTGTTAGTTTAACCCAAAAAAAAAAAAAAGGATTGAAAAGGGGGACTGAAGTCGGGAGACCCCGACCCCCCCTCCTCTCGCACCTCGCTCTCTCTCTCTGCTACGCTCTCTCTCTCTCTCTCGCGGGCCACCGGTCGCCGCCTGGCGTCACCGCCGGCCGTCACGTGTCGCCGGCGAGAGGAGGAGCTGTCTGGCCTCACCCACGCGTCGCCAGCCACCCAACCACTGCCTGTTTTCCTTCCCCCACGTCACACGAACGAGTCAGCTCTCCAACCACGCGTCTAACACCTAAAAACCACCGCCCACGTGCCGGATTCCGGCGAGCCACTGCCCACTCCACCTCCTCTATAAATCTGGGGGTCGAATTCGACCCCAGACAACCCCAAATCGCGACCAAATCAAAGCTAGGGTTTCGGTTCTGGGTGTAGCTGAACCAAGGACGAATTCAAAAGGGTTTGGGCGTGAATTACTGCCAATTGAGTGGGTAATTAAGCACTTTCAGGTGAGTGAACATCCTCTCCTAAGCTGTTGCTGTTATTTTAAGTATGAATTCAGTAGAATGATGTTGCATGTCAGATTAAGGTTAGCTCAAGTAGTTAGAAATGTCAGAGATTGATTGAAAATGTGATGCCTGGTAATTTCAAGCCTATTTATGCACGCCCAAACCGCACAAACATACCTTGCTCACTGCCGTCAGTATGCATGTTTTGAAACAGTAAATTTTCAGCTTAGAAATGCACAGGAATTGTTATAGGCTGTAACCGTACTTTCAATAATACCTGAATTGATGCATGTGCAAACTCGCTGCCTGATAATAACTCGAATCATGTTATGCTAAAACGACTTAAATAGGCTTGAAATGTAATTCCGAGGCAATGAATGACTCTTCGAATCGATACGTGTTAAATCGCGCTTGAAAAATGACTTTAAAATGAATTATGCCTAATTAATGAGTTATAGTTTAAAACGGAATTAAAATCGAAGTTAATTTAACGTATTTAGCTTCGATTCAAGTTAGTGAGTTATAGTTTAAAACGGAATTAAAATCGAAGTTAATTTAACGTATTTAGCTTCGATTCAAGTTAGTGAGTTATAGTTTAAAACGGAATTAAAATCGAAGTTAATTTAACGTATTTAGCTTCGATTCAAGTTAATGAGTTATAGTTTAAAACGGAATTAAAATCGAAGTTAATTTAACGTATTTAGCTTCGATTCAAGTTAATGAGTTATAGTTTAAAACGAATTAAAATCGAAGTTAATTTAACGTATTTAGCATCGATTCAAGTTATTTAGCTAATATATGAAAAGGGATTAAAAACGAAGTTAGTTTAACGTGTCTAACTCCCATTCGAACTGAACTAGCTAATGTATTATGTGTGCAAACGAAATAAATTCGAACTCTTTGTAGTGCATTCATGCTTAGGGAAGTGGATTCGAAATGCCACGTATATGTTTAGAATCGAATTATGTTTGATTTACTGAATGAAATATTGTCGAATTATGAATAAATGTGGCTATATGCACGCTTGTTGTAACGCTTCGCTGAATGATGCTGGTTGCTCAGGTAAGGGCCTAAACTTCCCTCCCTTTTACATAAGCTAATATGATAAAATGTTGTGATCAATAAATCGATGAATCGAGTTGGTAGTTGGATGGTTTGAGGAAAGAATTATGAGTGTTCGAGGTCTTGTGGTACGGTGCAAGTGAGGAGGGAGTCTGGGTTGTGAATTGACCGCAATCGTGTGGATTGCGAGGCCATGTGTGGCTCATTGTGTTGAAATGATTACGAAGTGTTTAAATGTGATATGTGTATTTCCCTTTTCCTTGTATGTTTAAAATGTAACATGTGTGTGGAAAGGTGATGTTTTAGCAAACGACTTTTCATGTGTTTTAAATGAATAATAGCCATGTCTAGTAACGAGCTATGGCCTATTTTAGCTATTTAAATAGTGTTTGGGAGGAATCCCTAAAACGTTTTTAACAAAAAGGGAGATGGGAATTATACGTTGAATGATTTTATTGTTTGAAACTGAAAATTTCTAGCCGTTATGCCCGATACGCTTTAAGTGGTTAAGATAATGTGCTGCGGACAATATGATATGATGTAATGTTAACCTAGGGGATAAGTCCGGATAAACCCTAGAGGCCCTGACGAGGGCTAATGTAATGGTCCGATATGTTATATGTAGCCATCCCGGGAGTAAGAGCTTAAGCGTGAGCGTTAGGTCTCACTATGGGGTCGAGAATGGTTTTCACCCAATCAGCACCCTGTAATGATCTTATGCCAGAAGTATTTTTGTATGAAGTTAAGAAAAGCAATTGGCCTTTGCCATTTTATACGTTTTAAAGAGGAAGAATGTTTTATGGGCCCAAAGAGGCCATATGGAATGAATATGAAATGCATACAAGGGTCGTTTTACGACGAATGCGAATTGTAAACTCCTTTAAAAGATTGAGAACCTCAAGGTTATGAAATGCTTTCAAATGTTCAAAGAAAGTTTCATTGCAGATTTAAAGGAAATGTTCTTAAATATGATGAATGTGGCTTCAAATAGAATATGTGACATGCTAGTGAATCGTGAAATGACATTCAAATGTGCCTAGTGAATACATAAGTCATGACTTGTCCGATATTTATGTTCTTCAACCTGTGTCCTATAATATGCTGCCTAATACCATGTTAGTAGTAGCTAATTGCTTGATAAGTGAATATTATGGGTATTAATGCTTGAAAAAGGTTTTGTTTTAAGGAGTGGAGGAACACTCACTGAGCATGTGGTGGCTCACTCCATTTCCTCTCCCCTTTTTCCCCCAGGTGAAGAATGAATGGACCGCTAGTTGCTTCCGCTGATGTATCTATAATGTGAAGTTGTGAAGCCATCTGAAGTGATGTTTTGTTTTAAGAAAGTGCGTGCGTTGGTCATGTAGTGGCTCAAAGGCTCTGGCAGTATGAACCTATGTAAATCTTTTGTAATAAGTGTATGTAAAGGGCTTAAGCCCCACCACGAGTGTGTGACTCGCTGGTACTCCTAGTTATTTTGCATTTTGGTTTAAAAGTTCACAGGTACCCTGAACTTCGTAATGTAATTTTGGAAATTGTTGTAATTACAGACGGAACTCTGCCGGTTTCGTCCCAGGTTTTCCTAACCTAAGCTAAAGTTGGGTAAAAATTAAGAAGAAAGTTAAAAGAAGAAGAGCCTTAGGGGTCTCCCTCGGGGGATCCTGGCGGTGTGACATTCCTGAAAGGTAATCGGGGGTGTTACAACTATACACAAGCCGAAGACTATGAGTTATGGATGCTCATCAAGAACAGGCCTTTTGTTCCCATAAAAACCCTTCCTGAAGGAAAAACAGCTCCCAAAGAACCTCATGAGTTTGATGCCGAGGACTACAAAAAGATGGAGAAAAATGCCAAGGCCAAAAAGCTTCTATATTTTGGCCTAGGACCCGATGAATACACTCGCATCTCTGAGTGTGAATCAGCCCAAGCTATCTGGAACGCCTGCAAGTTGCTCATGAAGGTACGAGTCAGGTTAAACAATCTAGAATTGAGCTACTTATGCGACAATATGAGTTGTTTGATATGGGTGATCGTGAGACTGTGATGGATATGTATACACGGTTTACCCACATCACGAACGAGTTAAAATCCCTGGGAAGATCTTTCACCACTGAAGAGTTGGTGAGGAAAATCCTCAGAATTTTACCTCGTACGTGGGAGGCCAAAGTAACAGCCATCCAAGAGGCTAAAGACATGAACAAGATCACCCTCGACGAGTTGATTGGTAATCTCCAGACCTATGAACTCCGAAAGAACTCACAACAAAGAGAGGAGCAAAAGAAGGATCGTGGGCTTGCCTTGAAAGCACATGAGGACACTGACTCTGACCTTGAAGATGAAGATATGGCCCTAATGTCCAGAAAATTCAAGAAATTCTTCAAAAAGGTCAAGGAGAACAACAAAAGAAAAGACTTCAGTAAGTCCAGAAACACCCCCAAAGAACAGCTCACAGGGTGTTTCAAGTGCGGCAAACCAGATCACTTAGTCAAAAATTGCCCTCTGCTTCGAGAAGATCAGATGCCCGAACACCCTCGAAAACAGGGTCGAAAACACCCTGTAAACAATCTGGGCAAGTGATTCTCGAAAGCTATGCTGGCTGCTTGGGGAGATTCCTCTGAGGATGAAGGAGAATCTGAAGCTGAAGAAGGGGTCGTAGCACTTATGGCACAAAGTGATTCGGATTCAGATGATGAATCAACAATCAGCTTCTCAGATCTCAAGAACAAGGTACATGGTCTTAACAAAGCCACTTTAGAAGAACTTCTATATAATTTGATAGACACCTGTGCTGATCTAAAAAGAAAAGTTCGTGACCTAGAGCTTGAAAATGAAATACTCAAAAATGAAAAACTCGGTTTACATGAGAATATTAACGTGCTTAGAGAAGACCTCTTTCTAAAAGAAGGCGATTATACACAAGTAGAGAAAAAACTCTTTGAAGTGGAAGAAATAGTTGAATCCCTGCTAAATGAAAAGCAGAGCTTGAATGCCACCATAGAAAAATTAGAAACTGATCTTGCCATAAACAAACGCTGGAACAAATCTTCACAAGCCCTTGATTGGTTAAACACTTATCATAGTAGAAACAAAAAGGGACTTGGTTACAAGCATAAACGGACCGTTTAGCCAATACATAGAAAGTATGTGGGATTACCTGAAAACATCGTTTGCTTTCATTATGGTAAAACGGGTCATTATAGATACACTTGCCCTTTAAGAAAACATGCCAATGAAAAGAATGAAAGGTATGTGAAACAAATCTGGATTAGAAAAGATGAGCTTTACATGTCTAAAAGAATGGGACCCAAGTGGATCTGGGTTCCCAAAACTAACCCGTGATTTGTTTTGCAGGCTGAAGTGAGAGAGAACAACCTTACGAACAACCCCACTAACACCCTTGAAAACAGGCAGTTGTGGTTTGTTGATAGTGGGTGTTCACGGCACATGACTGGTGAAAGATCAAATTTTCTCTCACTTACAGCTTTGAATGGTGGGAGTGTAGCATTTGAAAACGGCAAGTCTGGGACAATTGTCGGTATAGGTAATATTGGTAAAACTCTCTCCCACTCAATTGATAATGTGCACTTAGTTGATGGGTTAAAACACAATTTGCTAAGTGTGTCCCAACTGCGTGACAAGAACAACCTAGTACTGTTTTCAACAACACGTTGCTTGGTTGTGAATGATGACACAGGAGATGTTGTGTTGAGGGGGAAGCAATGTCAAAATGTTTATAAAGTTTGTATTTCCACTCTTCCCCAAAATAATCTGACTTGTTTAAATGCATTAAATGATGATATAATACTATGGCACAAGAGACTAGGTCATGCAAGCCTGTCCTTGTTAAACAAACTTGTTTCCAAAGATTTGGTTGTGGGACTACCTTCCATCAAGTATAATGATGACAAGGTATGTGAAGCTTGTGCAAAAGGAAAACAAGTCAGATCTTCTTTAAAATCTAAAAAGTGTGTAAGCACTACCCGACCTCTTGAATTATTACATATTGATCTATGTGGTTCCATGAGGATAGCTAGTAGAGGAAGGAAGAGGTATGTGCTCGTAATTGTGGATGATTACTCTCGATTTACTTGGACTTTATTCTTGACATCCAAGAATGAAACCTTTGAGAAGTTTATTGCCCTTCTCAAAAGGATTGAAAAGAGAGTAGGACACTCATTGGTAAGCTTGAGGTCTGATCATGGTACTGAATTTGAAAATGCAAGTTTTACAAACTTTTGTAATGAACATGGTGTTGATCATAACTTCTCAGCCCCGAGAACACCCCAGCAGAATGGGGTGGTTGAATGAAAAAATCGTACTCTAGAAGACATGACTAGAATAATGCTTATTGCTAGTGGTCTTCCTAAGAACTTTTGGGCAGAAGCCTTGAACACATCATGTTACATTATAAATAGATGCATGATTAGACCCATTTTGAACAAAACTCCTTATGAACTTCTCAAAGGCAGAAAACCCAACGTTATGCATCTAAGAACATTTGGTTGTAGATGTTTCGTGCATAACAATGGGAAAGATGCCTTAGGAAAGTTTGATCCAAGGAGTGATGAGGCAATATTTCTTGGTTATTCCTCTCACAGTAAGGCATACAAAGTCTTTAACAAAAGAACCTTGTGTGTTGAGGAAAGTGTGCATGTGTTTTTTGATGAATCTAACTCTTTGAATGAGAGTGATGCACAGGATGAAGAGTTTGAATTCAGTCTTGTCCAAAAGGAATCGTTGAACCAAGAAAAACAAGGTGAGAACACCCTGAAGAAAACAGGTACAGAAGCTGCTCCTCAAAATGGCAGGCAAGGTGAGAACCAAACAAGGGGAAACACCATTAAACCATGTTCGGAACCATGCTCTTCAGGAACAAGCTTGCAAACAGGTGCAGAAACAGGATCAGGAGGTGTTCTTGAGCCTGATCCTGCACACATTTCAGTTAGAACAGAGCATGTGTCTGTGGATCCACTTAATCCAAGACCATGGAAGCACCATAGTTCGCACCCTCTTGATCAAATCTTGTCAGATATTAATACTGGAGTGCAAACTAGATCTAAACTAAAGAATTTTTGTGCTTTCTATGCTTTTCTTTCTAACATTGAGCCAAAAAGTGTGAATGAAGCTCTTGCAGATTCAGATTGGATCACGGCTATGCAAGAAGAGCTTCATCAATTTGAAAGAAACAAAGTGTGGCACCTTGTACCTCGACCGGCTGAGAGAAAAATTATTAGAACCAAGTGGGTGTTCCGAAATAAGCTAGATAAGTCAGGAACAGTCACTAGGAACAAGGCAAGGCTGGTGGTTCAAGGGTACAATCAAGAAGAAGGGATTGATTATGAAGAAACCTTTGCACCAGTTGCTAGAATTGAGGCTATTCGAATCTTAATAGCCTTTGCAGCTCATATGGAAATCAAGCTATATCAAATGGACGTGAAAAGTGCATTCCTCAATGGATACCTTAAAGAAGAGGTGTATGTCAAACAACCCCCTGGTTTTGAAAATGGTGATTTTCCAAATCATGTTTTTAAACTTGACAAAGCACTTTATGGTTTAAAACAAGCTCCAAGAGCCTGGTATGAACGGTTTTCAAGCTTTTTACTTGAAAATGATTTTAGAAGAGGCAAGGTAGACAACACCTTGTTTCTAAAATCTAAGGGGGAACATTTATTGATTGTCCAAATATATGTTGATGACATTATATTTGGTGCAACTCATCATGATTTATGCAATGAATTTTCAAATATGATGAGGAGTGAGTTTGAGATGAGCATGATGGGTGAGCTTAACTTTTTCTTAGGCTTACAAATCAAGCAAACTCCAAACGGCACCATGATCCATCAACAAAAGTATATCAATGAGCTACTTAAGCGTTTTGGGATGGAGTCGGCCAAACCCATAGACACTCCTATTCCTCCTTCAACCAAGTTGGTTATAGATGATGGGAGTCCCTCAGTTGAGGAGAAACTCTATAGGGGCATGATTGGGTCACTCCTATACCTAACCGCTAGTAGACCGGATATTGTTTTTAGTGTTGGTTTATGTACCCGTTTTCAATCTAATCCTAAGGAAACTCATCTTAAGGCTGTTAAACGGATACTGAGATATTTGAAACATACACCCAATTTAGCTTTATGGTATCCTAGAGGTTGCAATCTTGATCTTGTTGGATATGCTGACGCTGACTATGCAGGATTCCTAGTTGATAGAAAGAGTACCTCAGGTATGGCTCACTTTCTTAGACCTTGTTTGGTATCTTGGGCTACCAAGAAGCAACATTCAGTTGCCATGTCCACAGCAGAAGCTGAATATGTTGCAGCAGCTTCATGTTGTGCTCAACTGTTGTGGATAAGACAACACCTTAAGGACTTTTGTGTTGACACTGGATGCATTCCTATTTTTTGTGATAATACTAGTGCTATTAACATTGCCAAAAACCCATGTCAACACAAAAGGACAAAACATATTGACATTCGACATCATTTCTTAAGAGATAATGTGGAAAAAGGCTTTATTTCAATAAGTTTTTGCTCCACTGAAAATCAAATTGCTGATATATTCACTAAAGCACTGAGTAGAGACCAATTCGAGAGAAACAGACTGGAATTGGGGTTGGTGAAAACACCCTGAGAACACCTGTTCTCAGAGTTAGACCAAGCTGACAAAAACACCTTATAATACCTGTTCTATCCCCTTGTTTGCAATTCTTGTTATCAAAACAGTGGTCTATGCTTAATGAATATGTGTAGTCTTGTGTGCTACTATGATTATATGTGAAGACTGCTGCCTTGCGAGATGGAGAAAGAGTATTCATGACAGACCTTGGAATGAGAGAAGCATGTTCAAGAACAGGCGGCTCGAACAGATATGCCTTGATTGTCATTAACGTATGCTGCCTACTTAAATTCTAGGTGTTCCCTAGGTGGCCCTTCATAACGGGTAGGGAGTTTAAAAAACCCCCCTTGCGTGCGTCTGTCTTCCTCGTCTTGCTGTCCCCTCTGTTCTTGCTTTCAAACCCTAGCAAAACCCTCAAAACCCGAAATTCTTCCTTGTGATAATGGCTCCCAAAACTGATTCTTCATCAATCTCTGAGAGTAACAACATGATTATACCCTCGATTCTGGCTCCTCCTCGCCCAATTATCCACACAATCTTCGGGTATCTCAATTGGTTAAACCTCAAAAGTATTGGGCTTGAGTTGAATGATATTCCCTACTCCTTCGGTTGGAAATTAGTGGTGTATGTGGGAACAATCCCTTGTCCCATTTCTTCTGAAGCTGTTGCTGGTTCTTCGGGTTTCCAAGACCAATTCTTGGAGAACCCAAAAACCCTCTTTGGGGATTTTGAACCCTGTTCTTCTGCGCTATTCCCAGAAACAACTCAAAGAATAGGGGATGCGTTCTTCGATGATCTGTTCATGGATCTGAAGGAGGACTCTGCTGAGAAAACAGAAGAAAGTCCTGTCCAAGGGGATGACTTTGTTCCTCTAGTCTCTCAAACTGGAGAGAAGAGAAAAAGGGTGAAGATGGTGGCTAGGCACACCCGAACGCCAAGAACACGACCACCACCAAGGTCTCGCCCCTCTCTAACTCCCTCTTCTCCTCCTTCTAAACCTTCTCGCAAATCTGCGAGAATTGCTTTCAGATCGACCCCCAGATCCTCCAAACCTTCTGCTCCAGTTATTGAGGAGATTTCCTCTTCCTCCTCGAGCCTTTCTGGTTCTGATTCCGAGGATCCCTCCTTCAAACAAGGGACCCCCGTGTTCTCAGAATCCTCTAATGAACAAAACCCTTTAAAACCAATCACCACTTCTTCTAAACCTTCAGCCTCAAAAACACCCCTCAAGAGGAAACCGAAAACAACCCCTCTTTCCAAAACTGCATCCCAGGCTCCTTAAATCAAAAAGACCAAATTGTCCACTCCCTCTCCCCTATCTGAGAAACACATGCAATTCCTCCGGCACAATGTTGTAAGGTGGAAGGTAGTGAACATACCCTTCCTTGAGGAACTTGGGCTGGGGGTATTCTTGACCAAGCTTCGAGCCCAAGGCTAGCTTGAGTTGTTTGCAAACACCCAGCAAGGGTGTTTTGTGCCTGAGTTGGCTGACTTCTATGCCAACTGCTCTGTCACAAATGGGGTGGTGACAAGTGCTGTCAATGAGTGGCATTTCTCCTTCGATGCAGCCACTCTTGGTGACATTCTGGCCATCCCCTCCCGTGGATTTGCTGTGTACGTGAGGGAGGACAAAACTATCCTAGAGACAGCCAGGCTCCCGGAGATATCCAAGCGGGTCAGCCAGAAACAGAGCCTGAGAACACCCTCCTCTGTAAAAAAGGGTGATATGATCCCTCTTCACCAACTACTTTTCATGTTCGTCATTAAGAACGTGATTCCAAGGGGTCAAGGGAGAAACTCAGCAGACGTTTTTGATCAGTGCCTGGTCGACTTCTTGGATAGGGAGGAACCTATAAATCTTCCCGCTATCATGATTCGCCACATTGGGCGAATTGCGAACACCACCCGAAACCATGATCTCGGGTATGGGTTCTTGCTGACCAAGGTGTTTGAGTACTTTGGTATTGAGCTTAAACGGAGAGTGCCAGCTCAACTGATTGATGAAATTGGCGTTGACACCCTAATGGGGTGTGACTTTGACGTTGGCCATAGGTCAACTCACAAACAGGGTCTTCGACCACCTCGACCTCCTGTTTCTGAGAAACCCAGTCCCACCGTTGAAGCTGTTCTTGAGGATAATGCACGCCTCAAAGAAGAGCTTTCTGCTGTGAAGTCTGCTCTTGAAGCAGAGAAGGCCATCTCAGCTAAACGCCACGAAGAACTCCTTGCACTCCTCTCTGATCTCTCTCCCAGTATTCCTCCACTGCAATCAAGACCACACACTACCCCTTGATTGTATAGATTGTTCTCTCGGTCTCCTCTCCTCCCCTTGTTGTTTTTCTTTGGCATTGCACTTGGCATTGTTCTCTGCGTGCTTACTTGTCGTAACTGTTTTGCAACCACCCGTTACTTTTTTCTTTCAATGCTGTTCTTGCTTTTTAATGATGCCAAAAGGGGGAAGACGAACCATTACTTGACAAATATTGACCCTCTTTCAATTTGGAACACTCGGACCTTAGTGGATAACCAAATCAATCAGCATACATGGTTCTCAAATTTGTTTTTAATATTTGTCAATATGGTCACTTGGTTTGTCATCATCAAAAAGGGGAAATTTGTTGAGTTATTATATTTAGTTTTGATGATGACAAATCCAAGTGTAAAAATTTGTCCAAGTAATGTTGCTCCAAACACGATCTCCAAACAGGCCTAACTGGTGTTTGTGATCTTTATTGTATTAACTGGTTTGCTACATGTGAGAACAAGTCTTCAAAACAGGTTTTACTTGGTGATTCTATATTAAGTCAAGAACACCATCTCGACAGTTGATTGTAAGGCATGTTCCTGAACTCTAGCAATGCAAAGAACAACCCCAGCAAACAAGGTGGCCTTGGTGTTCACAGCAGCTCTACAAATCTTGGACAAGATGACTGGTTCAAAACAAGAAGTCTCGGGTATATAGGTTTTATTTATTTAGACTCTTGTTAATATGCCAATATTGAAAACGTCATTTTAAACACCTCTTGAATCGGTATTTGTGCTAAGTGCTTCAGAACACCAGTTGCGAACAACCCTGCAAACAGGGTGCCTAGGGTGTTTCTGAACTGAAGTGGCCATACCCGGTTATCTTTGAAAATTCATTTCGGTTGGCCAAGATCTCCAGAATACTTTCTTTAAATTCCAAGATTGCTATTTTTTTGGAAAGGATATTTCTTGAAAATATTATGGGAGATTTGCGAAAATAGGTTTTGGGAGATTTGCCAAAACTAAAAGATTCCCTTTGCCTATATTTTCGGATATGATAAAATTTCAAAAGCTGAAGATTTCTGGTTGTCATTTGAATCTTCTTCACGGCTATGGGAAGATAAGGGTTATCTCTTAAGATAACAAATCCCTTATATTTTGGGAAAAATTTATCACTAGCCGTTGGGGAGTATTTCTTGCTTGAAAATCGTTTTCCATACTTAGCTGATTCTTTCACCTCTCCTTGTTTTTGACCGTTGGATTTTGTGTTTAAAATCTCAGCATTTCACTCCCATTTGCATAGAGGAGAAAAGACGAGAAACATACACAACATACGCAAAAAAAAAGGAAAATTTCAAAAGTGGTTTTTCTAGTGAGAAGAATTTTTCGAGTTACGCTTGAGAAAAGAAAAACAGAGACAAGTTGTGTTTAAACTGAGCTTCCAAGATATTGGCATACTAGGACCTCATTGTACCTTACATCTGCTTAAATCAGAAGCACCCCCGTAAGGTGTTTTGTAACCCTGATTTTGGATCAGAAAAGTGAGTGAGTGGTCCTCAGTTGTGTGGACTTTGGACGTGTCCAATCTGGTGAGATTTGCACGTGGTGTAACCCTTCTTAGAGAAGAAGGTTACGTGGTTGCAAGTTGTAACAAGGTGTATTACATTTGTAACGTGTGAAGCCGTTAGTGAAAGTGGTTAAATCCTACACGAGGTAGGTCGTGGTTTTTCACACCTCAGTTGGGCTAGAGGTGTTTTCCACGTAAAAATTGTGTGTGTGCTTTATTTTCTGCATTTATCTTGGTGATTTTCGCATTTGCAATATTTGAGAACACCCCCTGCAAACAAGTCACTAGGGTGTTTGTCATCTGAGAATAACCTCTGTGAGGGTGTTTGTTATTTACGATGCGAAAATCAGACACCACAATTCACCCCCCTCTTATGGTTGTATACTCACGAATTTAACACTTCCTTTGTCTGACAAAACACAACATAGCGCCTTTTTACCTCAAATGTAATCTGTCCCTTTCTCACATTAATATGGCAACTAGTTATAGCCAAAATAGGCCGACCTAGGATAATTTGAGCATCGTCGGTCTCAGGCATATCTACTATAATAAAGTCCCCCAATACCAAAATGTCTCCTATCTTGACTAGCACATCATCTAATCTGCCTATGGATTGCATCTCAGAACCGTCAGCTAACTGTAGTGAAAAGGATGCGGCTAGTAATAGTCCTAGGTGAAGCTTATGAAACAAAGAATATAGTATGATACTAACGCTTGCACCTAGATCACATAGAGCTCTCTCAACTTTTACTTTTACCACAATGCAGCGAATAGAAAACTACCTAGGTCAGGGAGCTTAGGGGGAAAAATTATAGGAAATTCTACAGTGTCATTCTCTTCAAATGTGGCAGTCTTGCCACCATTCTATCTTTCCTTACTTCCAGCCATGATTATTTCCCAACCCACTTTCATCGGTACATCCTCAGGGTCACTTAAGTCCTCTATTTTGTCCATTAAAGTGACACAATTGCAATGCTCGCGAGGGTTAGGTTAGGACTTGCTAGGAAGTCTATCTGAGAGCGCAGATGAAAACCTACCTTTTTGGGTAATTTGGGCTTCCAACATCCTATTATGAGTTATAAGCACATCAATCTTTGAGGCTAATTGCTTAATATATTCATTCTGTTTTTGTTGTGCCATAAGCATGCTTTCCATCATCTACTCTAAATTGGACTTTTAGGGTATTTGGGAAGGCAACAGGGGTCTTTCAAAATCGGGGGTGGTCTAGCATTCATAGGGGGCACATTTGATGGATTTAGATTAGACCTCTAGGAGAAATTCGGATGATTCTTCCAACCAGGATTATATGTATTAGAGTAAGGGTCATTGGCCGATCTCAGGTTGAAGTTTTGAACATAGTTAACTTCATTATAGTATTGGGGAAAAAGACTCCCTACTTAACAGTTTAAAGTTACATGCTCAATGGAACCACAAATTTCACAAGAGGAAGGGGCACTAGAATTCACAGCAATAACATTCATTCGGTCTAGCCTTTGAGTCATAGTATCTACTTTAGTAGAAAGTAAAGTAAGTACATAAACTTCAAGCTTACCTCCAACCCGTTTGGGTTAGCCTCATTTGGTGGACCATTAAAAATTATTGAATGTCATTTCCTCAATCAAATTATAGGCTTCATCCTTTGTTTTGCTCATCAAAGTTCCTCCTGCCATGGCATTAATAGTGGACCTCACAGACTAGGTCGCACCATTAAAAAAGGCTTGGATAATCATCCAACGTTGAAGACCATGATGGGGGTATAGGCATAGCAAATCTTTCAACCACTCCCAGCCTTCGTAGAGCGTCTCTTCATCTTTTTGCATGAAATTGGTGATTTGATTCCTCAAGCTTGTAGTTTTGCTAGGAGGGAAAAACTTGGCGAGGAAAGTTCTTGTCAACTTATCCCAAGTGGTAATGCATCCAGATGGCAAGGAGTGTAATCAAGCCCTTGCTTTATCCCTCAAGGAGAAAGGGAATAGGTGCAGGCGAATCGCGTCAGTGGAGACTCTATTAAGCTTTAGCATATCGCACACCTCTAAAAAGACCAAGAGGTGTAGATTTGGGTCTTCCAAAGGCGTTCCTCCAAACTGGGATTGCTGCACCATTGAAATGAGTGCCGGTTTGAGCTTAAAATTGTTGGCATCAATCGTGGGGCAAGCGATGCTTGAGGCGATCCCTTGGACTCCAGGAATAACAAAATCTCGAAGTGTTCTCCTTTGGTTACCTCCTCCACCCGCCATACTTATTGGATTCCTTCTAGCCTCACGTTTTCGTTCTTCAATCCTTTACTTCTTCCTCCTTAAGCGGAAAGTCCTTTCAATCTCAGGATCGGGTTCATACAAGATCAGACTTCACATAAACAAGAAGAACTCCTATAAGTACTATCACCAATACTACCAGCGCAGTTAAACAAAAAAAGAAAATAACAATAAAAGACAATAAAGTACTTAGTCATTTTCGTAAGACTAACTCAATAGTTAATAGTTTAGTCCCAGGCAATAGCGCCGAAAACTTGATCAACTACCGCAAGCGCACGGGTAGCCGTAGTATAGATAAAGATATCATTTCTCAGAGACTAATGGAACTTATCGAGTCTTGTCTGCCAGAATGAGCTAAGTAAAATTCTAATTCAAAGGGATCGATTTAACAACTTCTAATTCACTATTTTGAATCAATCAAAGAGAAAATAAGTCTAGGAATTCTCATAGTTATAAAAGGGTATTGGATCAAAACGACAATCATTTGCTTTTCTCTAAATCGGTTATTCTTGAGGAATTACAATCCATCTAGAAATTTGATCTATTCTTTTGAAGTCAATCAAATTCTTCTAAACTAAGCAAAAGTTGTTCTTTCAAACTACTTTGCCTTAATCCAAGTCAAATATCTTCAATTATTATCTAGTCCTCCTAACATGCAAATCTCTCTTTTGAGACGACTCTACGTTAGGTCTAATTAAGCAGTCCAACAACCAAATGTCACCTTTTAGTTTTTCACACGAATGTTTCAAGTAAGCAAGCAAATTTTGGCTAAAATCGACTCACACCAATACAATTACTTGATATAACGAAATCAAACCAATCATAAAGATAACCACAATTCTATAAATTAAAACATGACCCAACTACACTCTCATCAACCACTAAATCCTTAGACAAAAAGTAAACTACTCACATATGATTAAGAGTTAAACAAACTAACCAAAAATCCGGCAAAATCTGAGAGAAAGGCTTAACTGAGATGACCTTCAACCAAGGGCTTCAAACCGCCTTGAAAACCAAACACATACACTGAAGATTTCTCACCAAAACTAAAATCAAACTAGAAATCTTAAAAGAAACAACAAAATTTGAGAAGAGAAAGAAAACTATGCTAAAGCTCTAATCTATGCTAACTCTATGGTTGTGTTGTTGTTTTCTACTGCTGCAGAACGGGGCCTTTTATAGAGGGGCTCGATTGACCTCAGCCACACAGCCGAAAGATGAAGAGGCAGCAGTTTTATGCTCACCACGGTCCGTGGCAGGCACCACGGTATGACCGTGGTCTGGGCTGGAATCGACTTTTTGTTCTATTCTTGCTCCACGGGCGTAGTAACTCATAGGTGTCCATAGGGGAGGTCAAAATACATCTACTAAGGATTAAATGCTGCATAAAAAGGTTTAAAATCCTGCAAAACACATCAAACAACCATACTCAAGCATAAATCGACAATAGGAGTATAAATAATAACATTAAGCATATAATTCTCCTAAAAATGAAACAAAATAGCCCTAAAATGATGTATATATTAAGCACTTATCACCGCCCCCCCCCACACACACTCTCTCTCTCCCCCTCAAAGCCTCTCTCTTGAACATTAGCGCCCCCTCCACGATTTTTTCTCTCTCTCTTCCTGAGCTCTCTTTCTCTCTTTTGTTCCTCTCTCTCGTCGCCCCCTTGGTACGCCGCCACCACCACCACAACCACCGGGCACCACCGCAGCCACCACCACACCCCTCTTCTTCCTCCTTGCTTGTGGCTTTAATTCCGAAGGATGTGACGATTCAATTGCTTTTCTCCCAAAACCGAATCAAGATGAGCATATTGGTCGTATTTTGATATTCGTTTGGATTAAAATTCAAAACCTTGGTTTGATCTGGATTAGTGGGGGCATGGGATCATTGGGATCGATATGGGTAATCGTTGATTGGTTGTAGCTAAAAATGTAGCCAAAAAGGGGGCGCACTTTAGGGTTAAGGTCTTGGGCAGAATGTCACCAGTTGTGGATAGAATTTACCTTGACTTTAAAACTTTTCCCATGGAATTGTACTGATGCAATATATCACAAAATCTCTACGAAAGTTAGGCCAAAGTGTCCTCTATATTACAGCTTTTAAATCATTAGAATCGGAGTTAAATTGAGTACGTTATAGGTAAGTTAATGGAGGCCGTCCAAATCTAGACAGTCAGTGATGAGGATTTTGTTTTGAGATTTTCAACCTAGTAGTTGGCAGACTTGGGAGAAACATTGAACATAGAACTTGTAGCAGATGTGTTTACCATTCCAAAATGGATAAAACCTTCACGTTTTGATGTCAGGCGCTCTAGTTATGGCTTCTGGAAGTTGGACCTAAATTATAACCTGCATTGGACACTAGAATAACCATGTTTGGAAATTCCTAAGAGTGTCTAAAAATTGTAGAAAAAATTATTTTAAGTGAGGGCTGGGCTAGATGTGGTTTATAAGATTTCAACTAAGTGTAGATGTCGTTTTGGTCTTGGTGCTTATTATTAGGCCTAATTAAGAAACCAAGCTTGTAATTTTACGGAATTCCAGGTAACAATCATGCCCTAACCCTCCCTCGAAGTTGTTTGAAATATGTGTTTGATGAGAATGGTAAGGGCTATCTTTGAATGTCTTTGTTATAAATGGAATTATGGATTTTACTAGTTGAACATGGAATGAAATAGTTACGGGGCTTATGTTGAGTTATCTTGTTATATCAGTGTGCATTTAGGCAGTTGGACTGATTGTGTTTGTAAAGAAAAACATATATGTTGTCAAAATGCTTTGGGGATCGAACTAGGTTAGGTAGGAATGTGCAGGTTGATTTGAAATTTAAGAGCAAGTATTAACGTACAATTAAATGGCTTTATGGGTGAGACTGTGAACTATGTTGATGTGATTGAAGGCCATTAGCCTTCCTTGGGAAAAACTGCATGCATGTGAGCAGTGATAAGTGCTTATTATGTATATTTTTTTAGAGCTATTTTGCCTCGTCTGTAGGAGAATTTTATGCTTAATGATGCTGTTTACTCTCCTATTCTCGATTTATGATTTGTTATAGTTGTTTTATGTGTTTTACAGAATTTTTAGCCTTTTTACCCAATATTTTCCCTTCAATGGCTGTGTTTTGACCTTCTCCCATGGTCATCCATGAGTTGCTATGCCCATGGAGCAAGAAAAAAAGCAAGAAACCTGTTCCAGCATAGACCACTGTCGGGCCGTGGTAGGCCTGTAACTGCTGCCTCTTCGTTTTCCCTCGGTTGTGTGGCTGAGATCAACTTGAATTTCCTATAAATAGCAACATTCAGCAGCGAATAGAGCAATCCCTAGCAAGCAAAGCAAGTTAGAGTTAGCCTAGTGAAGATTAGTTTAGTTTATTTTCTCTCAAATTTTATTCTTTGCTTAGTTTTCTTTTTGCTTTTGTGTGAGTTTTGAGAGTGAGAGTTTTGATCCTGAGACGATTTTGAAGCCCTTGGTGAAGGCCATCTCAGTCGATGCTCTTCCACTCAGATTTCGCTGATTTTTGGTTAGTTTGTTTATCTTTCATCATGTATGAGTAGTTTTCTTAGTCTAGGAATTTAGTAGCTTTTGAAAGTGTATTGGATCATGTTTTAGTTTATTCAATTATGCTTATTTTTATAATTGGTTTGATTTCATTCTGTCAAGTGTTTGATATGTTGTGAGTTGATTTTTGGCTAACATTTACTTGCACACTTGAAACAATTGAGTGAACATTCGAAAGACGATATTTGGTTGTTGGATTGCTTGAATAGACTTAACATAACTTCGTCTCAAAATAGAGATTTATATGTTAGGAGGGCTATTAAGTAATCGAAGACTTTGAACTTGAATTAAGTCAAATTAGTTTGAAAGAACGACGTTTGCTTATCTAGGCAAATTTGATTGATTTCAAAAGAATAGATCAAGTTTCCAGACAATATTACAATTCCTCAGAATTAACCAATTAGAGAATAGTACATGTTTGTAAATTTTGATCCAATTCTCTTCCATAACTGCGAAAATCCCTAGACGTTTTTCTCTTATTGATTTAAACGAGTTCATTTGCAGTAGTTAACCGAAACCACTTGAAATAGAGTTTTGCTTAGCATATTCTGACAAGACTAGGCTCGATAGATTACTTTAGTCCCGGAGGAATGATATCTTTTTTCTATACTACGACTACCCGTGCACTTGCAGCGATCGTCAAGTTTTTGGTGCTGTTGCCGGTGACTAAATTGCTAAGTATTGAGTATTGTCTTACGAACGTGACTAAGCATTTTATTATTTTGTTTTGTTTTGTCTTCTTGTTGTTTTTCTTTTTCTTGTTTAATTGCGTTGGTAGTGTTGGTGAAAGTGCTTGCAGGAATTTCTCCTAGTTTATGCGAAGTCTAATTTTGTACGAGCCTGTTCCAGAGATTGAGAGGACTTTTCGCTTAAGGAAGAAAACGCAAAGGATCAAAGAGCAAAGGCGCAAGGCAAGAAGGAATTCAAACATAGCGGGCGAAGAAAGAAGGACCCTTTAAGATTTTGTTACTCCCAGAGTCCGAGTGATCGCCTCAAGCATAGCTCGACCTGTTATGGATGCCAATAAGTTCGAGCTCAGGTCAGCACTTATTTCCATGGTGCAACAATCTCAGTTCGGCGAAACTCCTTTGGAAAACCCAAATCTACACCTCTTGGTATTTTTAGGGGTGTGTGATACACTAAAGTTAAACGAAGTGTCCAGTGATGCAATTCGCTTGCGCTTATTCCCTTTCTCATTGAGGGATAAGGCAAGGGCTTGGTTGCACTCTTTGTCGTCTAGTTGCGCAACTACTTGGGATAAGTTGACAAGAACTTTCCTCGCCAAATTCTTCCCTCCGAACAAGACAGCGAGCCTGAGAAATCAAATCACCAACTTTCTGCAAAAAGAGGATGAGACGCTCTATGAAGCCTGGGAGCGTTTTAATGATCTACTATGTTTGTGCCCCCATCATGGTCTTCAGTGCTGAATGATTATCCAAGCATTTTTATAACGGTGTGACCCAAGCTGTGAGGTCCTCTATTGATGCAACGGCAGGAGAAACTCTAATAAGCAAGATTGAGGATGAAGCCTATAACCTTATCTTGGAGATGGCGAATAATAACTTTCAATGGTTCACTGAACGAGCCAACCCAGGCAGGTTGGAGGTAAGCTTGAAGTTGATGGTCTTACTTTACTTTCTGCTAAAATAGATGCCAGGACTAAAAGACTGGACCAAATGAATATTAATGCTGTGAACTCAAGTACCCGTTCCCCTTGTGAAATTTATGGTTCAATTGAGCATATATCTTTGCACTGCCAAGTTGGGAGTCCTTTTTTCTAAGACCCCAATGAAGTTAATTATGTTCAAAATTTCAACCCGAGATCGGCCAATGACCCTTACTCTAATATCTATAATTCGTGTTGGAAGAATCATCTGAATCTTTCTTATAGGTCGAATCCAAACACTATGAACATGGCCCCTATGAATGCTAGAGCACCCCCAGGTTTTCAAAGACCCCCATTCCCTTCTCAGATGCCCCAAAAGTCTAATTTGGAAGTAATGATGGAAAACATGCTTATGGCACAACAGAAATAGGATGAGTACATTAAGCAATTAGCCTCAAAGGTCGATGTGCTCACAACTCATAATAGGATGTTAGAATCCCAAATTGCCCAAAAGGCTACTTTTTCATCGACGTCCTCAAATAGACTCCCTAGCAAACTTGAACCTAACCCTTGAGAGCACTGTAACTGTGTTACCATGAAGGAGGAAGAAGAGGACTCAACTAACCCTGAGGAAGTACCAATGGAAGAGGGTAGAGAGATAACTCTGGCTGGTAGTAAGGAGAGCAACAATGGTGGTAACACTGCCGCTTACACGGAGAATGACACTATTTAGATCCCAACCATTTTTCCCCCTAAGCTTCCTGACCCAGGTAGGTTTTCTATCCCCTGCATTGTATGAAAAGGTAGAAATTGAGAGAGGTCCATGTGATTTAGGTGCAAGTGTTAGCATAATGCTCTACTCTTTGTTTCGTAAGTTGCAGCGAAGATCGTTACTAGCCGCCCCCTTTTTGCTACAGTTGGTTGATGGTTCTATGACACAACCCATAGGCAAGTTAGAAGATGTGCCTGTCAATATAGGAGACATTTGGGTCTTAGAAAACTCTATTATAGTCGATATGCTTGAAACTGATGATGCCCAAATTATCCTAGGTAGGGCCATTTTGGCGGCAGCTGATTGCCATATTGATGTGAGGGAGGGCTATATTTCTTTTGAGGTGAAGAGGAGATTTGTTGTTTTAGTCATAAGAAAGAGGATGCGATTTCTCCTCATTCTTCTATATTGGATGCATTACCCCTTTTCCCTGAGTATGATATGGAGGATGTCTTGAATGATAAAGATCCTCCTAATTCTGAATAGATCTCATATGGGGACCCTAACGAAGGGTATGTTAAGGTGGCATTTTCTGCTCTTATGCCACCGAATATGCCCGAGGTTGAGGCCCCTAATTCTAATGATTCTTCGATGAGTGAGTATTGCAGGTTTGCACAAATTGTTCACTTTATGCCCCCTTTAGAAGATTTCGATGCCGATTTTGATGTAGGGGTTGAATGAGTTGATGGTAGTCCGTCTGATGGGCCACAGGAGTGATTTGTTTTATTTGCAGATAGTGCATTATGGCACCAAGTTATGAAGACGAAGAACCTGTAGCCAGAACTTCTATGGTGGTACCTTCAACTGAAGAAGTTCGACTTTGTGGTTCGCAATAAGGCTGATCCGGACCAAGCCTAGAACTAGGGTCAAGCTCTTGACCTTAAAAGAGTGCTTCTTAGGAGGCAACCCAAGCTCTCTTTATTTTTCCCTTTTTATAGTATTGATTTTTATTCCTTTTTGTTGTTATATCTTCCAAGGAAAAAAAAAAAAGAACCAAAAAAAAAAGAGAGAAGAAGAAAGAAACAGAAAATATATATATATATATATATATATATATATATATATATATATAAATGAATAAAATGTTGGCACCATGGTCAGGAAAACCAGAAACACGGTCGTGGGGTGCCAGCCCTAAAAAAACAGAAAAAATTGAGTATTAGCAGACACTGTGGACGGACCGTGGTGAGTTCCACGGTCCGTGATGGTCTGCTATGGGCCCCGGTCTAGGTTTTTGATCGTGGCCTTTTCGCTTTCCCCTTACTTCATCTTCTTCACTCAACTCTTTCTTTCTCTCTTCCTCCCTTCTCTCTCTCTAAAACCTCCATAACCAACACCTTCAATCTCCCTCAAATCTTCTCCATTTTTCTTCATTTTCACACCAAATTCCTTCCTTTCACTTAATCTCCCCATTTCATCCACAAAATCTCATCACTTTTCTTCTTATTCTTCAAAATTCATCTCACCCTCATTCATCCACCATACCCATCCTTTTCTCTCTCTAACTCTTCATATTTTTACTTATTTTCTTCAATTTTCTAGGTTTTGGTTCCGATTTTTGGTTTTAGTTTTGTTTTTGGTTAGGTTTTGTAGTCATGGCACCAACTAAAAAGGCAAAGGAGCACCAAAGAGGTTAGTTCATCAAGTCAAGCACAACCCCGACCTCAAAGGACATCCAGAACATCAACCAATGCGTGTGCTCGAGGTAACATTCTTCACCCTCTTAGTTTGACTCATCCCGATCATGTTGCTAGGTACAATTGGTTGAATGAACGTGTAGTAGTAGCGACTAGATACTATGATGAGAATTTGTTAGCACGATTGGGAATGTTGGATGATATTCATTGGTTGTTTTACAAGAGGTGGTATGAGCCACTTTTTAAAACTCAAAGAGCATACATACCGGGACCTAACCTAGAATTTTTAAGTACACTCCATCTCGAGGTCACTAGTGGACCTCAATGTCCAGATGGATATATATCGTTTTATTTGCAGGGTCAATTGTATGGACTGAACTTAGGTACTTTCAATTGTATCTTCGGTTTTCTACCTAGTATGGATTTACCAAATCACCAAGTCTCCCGCGAATTCAACCCAAATGCATTTTGGGGTGAACTTTCAGGGAGTGTTAGGTAGAGTACCAGTTCATCGAAATGTACACACATCAGAAACCCTTGCATTAGAGTAGCTCAGCATATCCTTGCTTGTTCTCTGTTTGCTCGGGCCAATAGTCTGAATGTCCTGAGATTATCTGATTTGTACTTTCTATCCTGTATGCTCGATGATGTTCAACTTGACCCAGGTTCATTCTTAGATAGGCAATTACATAGTGTTGCTGTTAGCAATAAAGGTAGGATAGTCATTAGTGGGATAATCACCACTCTTGCTAGATTCTTGGGTGTTGAGTTCAATCCCAAGGATAAAGTTTCTAGGTCTGAGCAGATTGATCAAGCTACTTTTGAGATTATGAATTTCTGTAAAGTTGAGGCTGGCCGTTTGTGTTAGATTTATCTTGGGGACTGGCTTTTGCCACTTCCTAACATCAACCGCACCACTCTGCTTTACCGGGCTAACCTTTACTGGGTACCTGGTGATGATGAGGTTGTTTGACCCATACCCCACCAACCAGCCCCTCGATCTAGTCAAGCAGGACCTGGTTATTCTTCTCATCCACCCTCACCTGACTATTCTGACATCCAAGACACCCTTAGGTCCACTCAAGAGGAGCAAGTTTCCCTGCGAGAGTTTGTTGCTTCAGAGAGCGCTACTCTTTAGGACTTTGTCCAACAGCGCCACGATGACCTTCGTGGGTCGCTTGCTTCCTAGACCCAATATTTCCAAGACTATACAGCATTTCTAGAGATCTGGCGAGATTGGCATATCTCCGATAGACAACTACCCCATCCTCCTCCACCTCCTCCTCTCTAATCTTGTTTTCTGCTACTTCCCTTCCCTTTTTATTATGATGTGCCCATATTGAGAGCAATGTGTGATTCAAGCATGGGGGAGTTAGTTATTATATTTGGCATCTGATGCCTGTTTTTGTTTAGTGTGTTTGTTTTTGCTTTGTATATATTTTTAGTGGTAGTTTTTGTAGTTTTTGTTTTAGTTTTGTTTTAGTAATGCATTTAGTTTTCTTCTAGGTTGCATTTTAATTTCTTTCTTTTGTTAGTTTCTTTTGCATTTTAGTTTGCATTGTTTGTTAAAAGAAACACAAAAAAAAAACACAAAAGAAAAAAAATCCCCCGATGATAATCTCTATAGATTTGGTAGCTTTCTTTAGTTTAGTTTGATCCTTTGATTCGCACGAATTGTGCATAAATGTTTACAAATGAATTTTCGAAATGAATTCCATGTTTTGACCACATGTTAGATGCAAATTGATCTTCCTCATGAGTCTTTACAAGATTTTATCATGTGTTTACGAGTGAGCTAGCTTTGTCTTTGGTAGATGTTCCGTGAGACTTTGAATCTTTAGAGGCTATTTATCATTATTAGTCTCATATTTCTTTCATGTGTGACTCTACCTTGATGTCATTTCTCTAGAACTTGCTTTGATTCTCATTCAAGATCACATTTCGTATATTCATTTAGGCAATATGATTGAGGCATTTTTCTTTCTTTGATTTGTTCAACACCACGGCCAAATAGCCACCTTGGTTGTGTATTGTATCCCTTGTTAGCCCCTTTGAGCCTATAAACTTTTTTCTTGATTTGAACACCTTATTTTTAGCCCATGGCCAAATACTTGTCTTACCCTTAAGCTAAGGCTAGAGGAGTGTTACATTCTTTTGTATCAAGTTTGAAAGGGTGTTAGCAAGGTGGATTGTTATTCTCTTTAGTGAATTTTGGCTATTTGGTGATGGGATGTAAACATTTGATAAATCTCTTGTTTTATTATGTAAAGGTTAGGGAAGAATTTGATTTTAAAGTTTGTTATGGAATTCCCTTGGCTATTCCTTTTTGAAAAAAAAAAAGAAATGAGAATAAAGAGAAAAAGAGAAATGAACCAAAAAAAAAAAGAAAAAAAATTAAAAAAAGTGATTAGCCTTGGTGGGAATGTAAGATATTTGTGATTTTTGACTCTTTCTCTCTTCATTTTGGGATTTATTTTGACATAGTTTGAGAAGGATGTAGTATGATGCATTACAATTGTTTAAGCTCTTAGTCTTTGGCTTTTAGCTCCTTATTTCTAAAAATATTTGTTCCCCTCTTACCTTTACCCTAAGCCCCATTACATCCCTATGAATGTCCTTATGATTGTTTAGTGTATTTGCATTTTAGTGGTGGTGAATTTGAGAATCTTGTCAAGCCTATGGTAGATTTGTGTCCAAGGAATGAGAATTGAGAGAACCTTCATATGTATACATTGTTAAACACATAAGTGCTGAGTGCCACATAACTATAGTGAGGTTCTACCAGCCTTACTAGTTTCGCTTGTTTCATATGTTGAATGACTATATTTGACAATTTGGGAGAGATTGCTTTCAAGTTCGACATTGTAGTCTAGAAAGGTTTTTGAAAATTTCATTCCCTATTCTGTTTGTTAATGATTTTTTATATCTTTTGGGCTATCTTTGGATCATCTTTGCCAATTACATGTTACCCATGTCTATCCTAAGGAGGTTGTGTATACCTTTTTAGTCTTTGCATTGCTTAAGGACAAGCAACAGTTTAAGCAGGGGAGAGTTTGATGAGTGCTTAATATGTACATCTTTTTAGGACTATTTTGCCTCGTTTTTAGGAGAATTTTGTGCTTAATGATGTTGTTTGCTCTCTTATTCTCGATTTATGCTTGAGTAGTTGCTTTGTGTGTTTTGCAGAGTCTTTTTACCCGATATTTGCCCTTTAATGGCTGTGTTTTGACCTCCCCCACGGTCATCTATGAGTTGCTACGCCTGTGGAGCAAGAAAAAAAGCAAGAAACCGGTTCCAGCATAGATCACGGTCGTACCGTGGTCGATACCACGGACCGTGGTAGGCCTGTAGCTGCTGCCTCTTCATTTTCCCTCAGCTGTGCGGCTGAGATCAACTTGAATTTCCTATAAATAGCAATGTTCAGTAGCGAGAGAGAGCAATCCCTAGCAAGCACAGCAAGTTAGAGTTAGCCCAGTGAAGATTAGTTTAGGTGATTTTCTCTCAAATTTTGTTCTCTGCTTAGTTTTCGTTTTGCTTTTGTGTGAGTTTTAAGTGTGAGAGTTTTGATCCTGAGGTGGTTCTGAAGCCCTTGGTGAAGGCCATCTCAGTCGAGCCTCTTTTGCTCGGATTTCGATGATTTTTGGTTAGTTTGTTTATCTTTTATCATGTCTGAGTAGTTTTCTCAGTCTAAGAATTTAGTAGTTTTTAGAAGTGTATTGGATCATGTTTTAGTTTATTCAATTGTGCGTATTTTTTTAATTGGTTTGATATCGTTCTATCAAGTGTTTGATATGTTGTGAGTTGATTTTGGCTAAAATTTACTTGCACACTTGAAACAATCGAGTGAACATTCAAAAGAAGACATTTGGTTGTTGGACTGCTTGAATAGACTTAGCATAACTTCATCTCGAAAGAGAGATTTATATGTTAAGAGGGCTAGTAAGTAATCGAAGACATTGAACTTGAATTAAGTCAAATTAGTTTGAAAGAACAACGTTTGCTTAGGTTAGGCAAATTTGATTGATTTTGAAAGAATAAATCAAGTTTCTAGACAAGGTTAACAATTGCTTAGAATTAACCAATTAGAGAATAGCATATGTTTATAAATTTTGATCCAATTCTCTTCTATAACTGCGAAAATTCCTAGACGTTTTTCTCTCATTCATTTAGACGAGTTCATTAGCGGTAGTTAATCGAAACCACTTGAAATAGGCTCGATAGATTACTTTAGTCCTTAAGGAACGATATTTTTCATCTATACTATAACTACCCGTGCGCTTGCAGAAGTGGCCAAACGACCACGTGCCTTGTTGGGACGTGGGTAAGATTAGCGGTAACTGTCCATATGGGCAGTAGGCCAGGGTACGGCTAAGCGGTAACTGTCCATACTAACGGTAGACTAGGGTATGGTTAAGCGTGTAACCGTCTAGGTGATGGTAGGCCAAGTTAAGGTTAAGCAGCTGTGTTCAACCCAAGCGCAGGCCATGAGACCCAGCAAGGCTACTCACCCTTAGAACCTGAAAATTTATAAAAGAGACTTGTATGAGTGTATGCTTCTACTGAAAACATATAAATGTGGTTTGTTGTCTCCCCCACTCCTAAAATGGTTTAAAATGAATCTGTGTGCATGTTCTAACTGTTAGGGATTGTTGTTATTGAGTTTATTTTATTTTTGTAAGATGTTTTATTTTCAGATGAAGTGCACGAGCATGGGGATGGGAACTCCAATTAGTGTAACGCCGCAAAATCAAATTTAGTAGTGTTCATTTTGTTTATGTTTAGACTTGTTTTAAGTATTGTGATTCAAGTTGGACTTTGTTATATTCTCATAGGACTCAAACTGATGTTTTGATTTGAGATATAGTTGCACTAGAGCTTCAATTGATACTCAGCCTAGTATTTTCAAGAAGGAAATCCGACGTAGCACACCCACTTAGGTTTTTCCATTGCCACGTAGATTAATATTAGTAAGGAAGAAAAGAATTAGGAATTTAGGGTGTTACAAAGTGGTATCAGAGCTCAGGTTGACTGACCTGAAGGCTCGCCTAAAATATTGTAATCAGGAATAAAAGTTTTAAAAAATCTAAAACTTGTAGACCTAAGGACTACTCGGAGAGTGAGTGTCGTAAGGGGCAGGGATTGCATGCATTTGCATATGGTATTAAATAAATGCATGTTATTGTATGGATACTTGTCTTATGTGTAATTGCTCTGTATAGGGATGGAGGGTACCCAGCACTGTTAGTGTGTGAGGGGCAATTGCCTTCACGAGCGGTTAGCTAAGAGGCCTCATCTGGTTATGTGAGAGCATGTCCAACAGGTAGGGAGGATGATAATTAGGTATTTGGAGGTCGTACCCAATAGTTAGCACTGTTAGTGTGTCAGGGGCAATTGCCTTCACGAGCGGTTAGCTAAGAGGCCTCATCTGGTTATGTGGGAGCATGTCCAGCAGGTAAGGAGGATCATAATTAGGTATTTAGAGGTCATACCCAATAGTTGCATGACGTCCAAGGAGAACCAAACCTTCTTCCTCCTTTTAACCCTAAAGGGAGACCCAAAGTGGCGATACAGGGTCAATGAGTTGTAACCTAGGGCTCAGGAGGTTCGCCCACAGGGGAGGTGTTATTGATGTGACTGGCAACACATGGTACTGAGTGTGACTGAGTTGGTAGATTACTTAAGAGAGAATGGCCCCTATGACCAACCCCTTTTACCCACCGCTAGCCAGGAGCATACCCCACCCTCTGAGGATGAGACATCTAAGGAGGAAACCATTGAGGAAAAGGGAGAACCTATAGAAAGGGAGGACCCTGAGGAAAATCCTAACGAGGGCGAGGAAGAACCTATAGAGGAAGAGGACCCTAAGAAAGATCCCAGCGAAGATGAGGAAGAACTTGTAGAAGAGGAAGACCCAGAGGAAGACCTTGAGGAGGAACCTGAGCAAGAGTCCCTAGAAGATGAGGAACTCGAGGGGGAGCCCTTAGTAAACGAGGACCCGGAGGAGGAATAGTGAATAAAGGAAGACTTGGAGGAGGACCTAGTTGAGGAGCAACCCGAGCCTGAGGTTACTCGCTGGAAGAGGGCAGATGTGGTAGGATGTGTCGAGGTACCTGTCCAATGGATGCCCCCGGACAGTAGATGCTAGTAGCTGATTTAAGTTTTGCTTCCTAAGACTGTGCTGATTAGCTTCTCTTTCTAGTCTTTTGCTAAGCCATTATGTGCTAATAAAATTATCGAGTATTTATGTAATGAAAAGTATTGGTGTGAAACATTTATGGTTTTAAATCAGTGCAATTGAACCTTTCTGAGTTACCTAGATGCTAATGTTCATTATCTGTGAATATGTGAGCTATATGAATGTGTTGCCAACATGATGTATATGAGACATGTGACGAAGTGACTGGACCATGTGAGCACGGAAGAGTTTATATGACTGTAAACAAAAGCCCATGTTAAGATTTTGCATGATATAGTGGTATACGATGTTTTACTGAACTAGAGTAGTATGTGTGTCGCGAACTATTAGGAGAGAGACTAAACTCGACCTGTTCCCCGACTAGGATGGTGAGAAATAATGATGAATCTCAGATCGGACGCCACCCCACTCCGAGACCCCATGTGAACCCGGATATCCCCATGGCAAGTCTGAGGGAGCGACTGGAAGCCCTCCGCCCTAGGAACGAGAACGGGTCTCGTAGTTAGGTAGATGAAACCAACCCACCTACGGGAGCGGAGCTTACCAACCTCCTATTGCTCGTGCTACAGTAGAAACAAGGGGAACAGCTGTAGTGACAGAATGAGCACCTGCAGAAACTGATGGAGGTCAAGGAGAAGAAGGTCGAGGAGCACAACTCGTATATGTTCAAAAGATTCGCAAGTCATAACCCATCTGCCTATGATGACACCCCCAGCCCCAAGGCCTTTGAGGATTGGATCCGGGGCATGGAGAAGTTGTTCGACGCTCTCTAATGCCCGGAGGAGTGGAAGGTGGGCTTTGCTGTGTTTTATCTTAAGGATAAGGCCGACCTATGGTAGGCCACTGTGCAGGAGAGGCAGCACGAGCCTGGATTCGACTAGAGAGGTTTAAAGAACTGATTAAGGACCATTTTTGTCCCGTATCCCTCCAGAAGGCAAAGGAGAATGAATTTATGCAGCTGCAATAAAGGGGAATGATTGTGCTAGAGTAAGCCTCCAAGTTCATGGAACTGTCCCGTTTTCCCCCGGTCGTTGTAGCTGAAGAGAGATTGAAAATAAACCATTTCGAGGCTGGACTCAACCCTGATATCAAGGAGAGAATGTCGTTGTATCAGTACACCTCCTAGTGGACCTGCATGAAATTGCAGTGATTGTGAAGAGGGCGATGAAGGAAAGGAACAACTACTTTAATGAGCAGTGCGGAATCAAGAGAAAAGAGGATCAACGAGAAAACTTCCACTCACGAGAGCCGTACCAGAGGCCCCCTGGGAACCACTATTCCAACAACGATGGACGTGGAGGCTAGCACCCTAACAATCAGCTCACAGTGACCTGCAATGGTTATTGAAGGCCAGGACATTATGCCTGGGAATGCCGCTCGGTGAAGGGGTGCTACCGTTGCAAAAGCTCCCAACATTAGATACGTGATTGCCCACATCCCCCATTCCTTACCGACTAGGGTCATAAGGGATAGGGACAGCAGCCACAACAACACTAACAGAATAGGGGCAAACAGGCGGCCATCCCAAGTCATCAAGGCCGAGCACCCCAACTGAACTAGGTTAGGCCCCCAACCAACCACCACGAAACACTGGTGGCAGAGTCTACGTGATGTGCAAAGAAGAAGCAGATGATGCTCCGACTGTCGCGACTGGTATATTCTCTATTCATTATCACAGAGTTTTCATGTGATCGTAAATTATTAAAGTCTCAGGGACGAAACCTCTTTAAGGAGGGAGTAGTATGTAGAGTCTCGGAAAAGTTATGCTCGTTGGGTGTTGTGTTTGTATGAAACTATTGAAGTTTCGAGGGCGAAAATTTCTTAATGATAGTGTATGTCGCAGTTTATTGAAGTTTCGGAAACGGAACTTTCTTAAGTTGGGTAGCATGTAAACCCCGGAAATTTATATTTGTAAACTATTGTGTTGGCGTACATTATTGAAGTTTGGGGAACGAAACTTTCTTAAGGGGGGTAGTATGTGAAACCCTGGAAATTCATTTCGGGATGAGTGATATTTAACATGGACCGGCCTAGGCCTTAGGACTTAAGTCAATCCAAGTCAATACAAAATTTTTATTTTATTTTCAACTCTTTATTTATTTCGGGAAATTTCCTCTTTATTTTCAACTTCTTTTTATTTCAAGAAGGGAAGAAGGTCTAATTTTCGTCTTTTTTAAAAAAACAAAATAATACTTTTGAAATACCTCTTTTCCCTCCTCAAACACCCTAACCCTAGTCTGTCCCCCTTTTCCTTGTGAGTAGCTGCCCCCAATACTCTCTCTCTCTCCCTCTCTGTCACACTTAAACCCTCTCTCTTGAACCTTAGCCCCCCCTCCATGGCTTTCTCTCTCTCTCTCTTCCTCTTGCTCTCTTTCTCTCACTTGTTCCTCTCCCTCGTCGCCCCCCCTTGGTGTGCCACTATCACCACAACCATCGGGCACCACCGCAGCCACCACCACATCCCTCCTCTTCCTCTTTGCTTGTGGTTTTAATTCTCAAAGGTGTGACGATTCAATCACTTTTCTCCTAAAACCGAATCAAGGTGAGCATATTGGTCGTATTTTGATATTCGTTTTGGTTAAAATTCAAAACCTTGGTTTGATTTTGATTAGTGGAGGGCATGGGATTGTTGAGATCGATATGTGTAATCGTTGATTAGTTCTATTTTAAAATGTGGCTAAAAAGGGGGCACGCTTTAGGGTTAAGGTTTTGGGCAGAATGTCACTGGTTGTGGACAGAATCCGCCTTGATTTTAAAAATTTTCCTATGGAGGTTTACTGATCAAAAACTCACAAAATTTTTACAGTAGTTAGCATAAAGTGTCGTCTACACTACGACTTTTAAATGACTAGAATGGGATTTAAATTGGGTAAGTTATGGGTATGTTAATTGAGGCTATTTTGATCTAGATAGTCAGCAATAAGGATTTTGTTTTGAAATTTTCAACCTAGTAGTTGGTAGATTTGGGAGAAACACTAAACATGGAACCTATAGGGGACAAGTTGACCTTTCCCGAATGGGTAAAACCTTTGAGTTTTGACATAAGGAGCCCTAGTTATGGCTTCTAGAAGCCGGACCTAAATTCTAACCTGCACTAAACACTGGAACAACCACGTTTTGAAATTCCTAAGAGTGTCTAAAAATTATAGAGAAATTATTTTAAGTGAGGATGGGCTGTAGATGTGGTTCAGAAGATTTGGACTAAGTGGAGACGCTGTTTTGGTCTAGGTGCTGATTATTAGGCCAAACTAAGAAACCTAGCTCGTAATTTTACGAAATTCCATGTAACAATCATCCCCTAACCCTTCCTCGAAATTATTTGAAAGATGTGTTTGATGAGAATGGTAAGATAATTTTTGAATGTCTTTGTTATACGTGAAAGCATGGATTTTACTTGTTGAACGTGGAATGAAATAGTTGTGTGGTTTGTGTTGAGCTATCTTGCTATATCAGTGTGCATTTGGGCATTTGGACTAATAGTGTTGTAAAGAAAAACATGTATATTGTGGAAATGCTTTGGGGATCAAACTGGGTCGGGTTGGAATGTGCGTGTTGAGTTGAAATTTAAGAGCAAGTATGAATGGATAAATAAATGGCTTTATGGGTGAGACTGTGAGCTATGTTTGATGTTATTGAAGGTCATTAGCCTTCCCCGGGTAAAGTGCATGCATGTGAGCGGCCACGTGTCCTTTTACCCGACGTGGGCCAAGTTAAGCAGTAACCATCCATACTGATGGTAGGCCAGGGTATGATTAAGCGGTGACCGTCCAGGTGACGGTAGCCCAGGTTAAGGTTAAGCAGCTGCCTTAAACTCAAGCACAGGCCATGAGACCCAGTGGGGGTGCTCACCCTTAGAACCAAAAAATTTATAAAAGAGACTTGTATGACTGTATGCTTCTTCTGAAAATGTATAAATGTGGTCAGTTGTCTCCCCCACCCCTAAAATGGTTTGAAATCAATTCGTATGCGTGTTTTAACTATTAGGGGTGGTTATTATTGAGTTTATTTCATTTTTGCAAAATATTTTGTTTTCAGCTGAAGTGCATGAGCATACGGATGGGAACCTGAATTAGTGCAATGCCACAAAATCAAATTTAGTAGTGTTCATTTAGTTTACATTTAGAGTTGTTTCAAGGATTGTGATTCAGGTTGGACTTTGTTATATTACTGTAAGACTCAGACTGATGTTTTGATTTGATGGTATAGTTACACTAGAGCTTTAATTGATACTCAATCTGGTATTTCCCAGAAGGAAATATAGTGGTAACACCCCACCCAGGCTTTCTCGCTGCCATGTAGGTTAATATTAGTAATGAAGAAAGGAATTAGAAATTAGGGGTGCTACATTATATATATATATATATATATATATATATATATATATATATATATATATATATGAGAGAGAGAGTGGTGTGTGTGTGTGTGTGCGCGCGTGTCTCTATATATATATATATATATATATATATATATATCTATATATATATATATATATATATATATATATATATATATATATATACATATACATATATACACACATATATACATATATGTATATATATAAATATCCATAGATATAATATATATATATATATATATATATATATACATATATATACACTATATATATATATATATATATATATATATATAAATATTTATATGTACATATATTTGCATTATATATATATTATATATATACATTACATATACATATGTATATGTATATATATATATATATATATATATATATATATATATATATATATATATATTATATATAAATGCAAATATATGTACATATAAATATATATATGCTTAAAAACTGGAAACTGAAGTTCGTAAAATGGTATCAGAGCCATTTCTTATGTCTCAAACCCAGAGACGACTCCAAGGTATACATCAGTGAACAAGCTGAACTTGAAAATACCCCATGGTATGTTGAGCCTGACTTCATAAGTCCTGCTAGAGACTCTTTATCTGGACTAAGTGATGGATAAAGCCAGCAGTAGTTCTGACCCTCCTTATAAGGAGTTATGGAAGCCCAATTTGACAGGACAGACTATAAATACTAAACTAGAAAGTATCTATGAGGGGTTAGGAGAAATTCAGAAATTAATCCTGCATAGCCCTAAGACTACCAGCGAACAAGCGATAGTTCGTAGAAAGATCTGGTTTAACCCTTTAATTGACCCAACTAAACCCGGATATCCTTCTATTTCAAACATGGTTCGTACTTTTATTGCTTTGGAAGAATTAGAAAATGAATATGCTCAAGCTAATTCAGACGAAGAAGAAGAAATCCTAAGTGGGATAAATGAACTCCAATTACAATGTAATATGGAGGCAACCGGGGAAACCTCATAAGGTAGCCCTTTAATTGTACCCGACTCTGCTCAGTCTGGTGGTCCTGAAGTCAAACCAGAAAGTCTGACTAACATAGATAGCCAAGTTGGTAGTAGTGATGAGGAAGAAGCTCAACGCTACCACTGTCGTCACTCTACTTCTAGGCGAAGATGAGTAGGAGGAGGACACCTGTTTCCTCACCCTGGCCATGCATATCCTCTAATAAATGCTGGTGCCACCCTTAACATTGATTGTGTCTCTAATACAGATGACGTTATTAAGGAATGGGTAAAAGCCTTACTTCTATACACTCGTGTCACAAGTACTGATGGGGAAGAATTAAAAGTTTTTATCCCTTTAACCCTAAGTGGCAAAGTGGCAGATTGGTTCTCTACCTTACCTGAAGAAACAAAGGTAAGATATCTAGGTGGAACCACCACTAATGATAATAAAACCATTATCAACACTATCGAAAATGAAATTCGAAGAGAATTTCTAGGAGAAGATTATTCTCAACATCGCTTAAATGAAAAGCGTATAAAAAAGCAAAAGTACCTTGCTATGCTTTATAATTTACAAATATGTGACATCAACTATTTTGATGCATATGTATGTGAATTTGAGAAGTATTATTACAAAGCTGAAATTTCCTCAGCCACTCAAAACTCATTAAATTTCCATAATGATATGTTCTTCACAAAGTTGCCATTTCCGTGGAGTGATTTACTCTTCAACAAATGGAAGGCAGCTGACCGACCTGAAAGAACCGATACATTAGGTGCACGTATCGAATTCGCTAGAATCACTCTAGTAGCTGAATGCGAAAAAGTATACAAACGCAAAAGACTTCAAAAAGACCAGAAGAAGTTAAAATGCAAGGATCAATTGTATTATCCTAGCAAATTTGGGTGTCAACTCGATAAGCCCAAAAAGAAAAAGAAATTCAAAGCCAAGAAGCATCTTGGAAAGCGTTTAAAAAAGCACCCTAAACCCTTCAAAAAGAAGAGGAAGTTCTTTAAAAAGAACCAAAAGAAAAAGGAGGAACAAAAAGAAAAAAGTTCTTATAAACAGATCCAGAAGCAAGATTGCAGGTGCTGGAACTGTAATGAAAAGGGACATTTTGCCAATGAATGCCCTAAGAAAATTAATTTTGTAGGAGTTTGTTCTAATGAACTCTTTGAGCAGATTTCGGGTTATGAAGAGATCAACTATTCTGATATAGCTTCAGAGGACGAAATTCTCGTCTTAACTTATTTGTCTAGCTTGACAGAAGATGAATCAGACTGATGAACCCATTCATCAAGAGGAAGGAGAATCCTCAGATACGTATTCCAATGAATTACTTTTTGATAAGAAAAAATATCAAAAAATCTTATCTAAAAACATAAAGATAAATGAACACGAAGGTTTTAAAAGAACCTTACTTCAAATATTCAAAAGAAAGAATATTCAGTATTTCGGGACTAATATCCAAGAAATACCAATTGCCAGCAATATTGCTGAAGGACAAGTCGAGTTACCTTTGATTACTCTTGAGCAGATCGAACAGAAAATCAGGAAGTTACCTGAGAAAGACCGAACAAAAATCGGTTACATTCATTTTGATGCTGTACGAATCCATTTGAAAGCCACCTTTCAAAAGGGATTAGATACACCTATTATAATTACCTTAATGCATAATCGCATTGCCAATAGGTCAGAAGCCTTGATAGGCATTCTGAAAGGTAATATGATCTACCAGAATATAGGTTTTACTACCTATCCCGCGTATAGTATTCCCATTAAAGATTTAGACACCAACCGTGCGCTAAACCTTTGTTATAATTTCAAAAGATCAGGCTTATTAGAAAGTTTGCATCATTCACCATTTACCATTTATGCTATGGTTAGTTACATGCTTAGTAACACCCATATCATTGATCAATTTCTTCCCAAAGACGAAATTGAGTTGGATGATATTTTCACTGACATTTGTGAAATTCAAGAAATTGCCAGGCCTGTTATACAGCCAATAAAAGAATGGCAAATCGACATCTAGCAAAAGCCTCTATTAAATAGATGCAATAGTGTACTCGGATGCTATTCTATTGATGGCAATGTCCTTCGTACTCAGTCAATCGAAAGGTTGCCTGTTCCAAAATTTGCAACATTTCAACTCGTGAGTAAAATTTATCTTACTCAATGGCGAGACGGATTAATCTGGATTAATCCAGCCATACAGCACAATTATGCTGGACCCGACCTCCATTCACAGATCCTCGAACATAAACTTACTTATGTTCCCGTCCTTTTTGGATCCATTGAACGGATCATCCACCTTAAAGCCCAAGCTTTCAATACAAAAGCTGATTTATTGTTAGGTATGCGTTTCCTTGCAGAAACCACCTATTCCATTACGGAACATTCTATGACCATTAAACTCAATGGTACATTAATTCAAGCCAGTAGGACTTATGAATAAAGTCCCTTATATCAAGGTTGAATTAGTCTATAGGTTTCACAAACCTGAATGGTTCCATGCCATGATTGACACAGGATCCGATGTCACTATGGCCTCAGCCAATTCTTATCCAGAGCAATACTGGAAAGATCTTCACAAACCCCTACAAGTGGTTGTCGCCTCAGGGCAAATAGCCAAACTCACCAAGGCAGTTTTTGGCCAGTTTATTGCCATTTATGATTGCACAACCAAGCAATTCAAAGTTTTACCACTACCCACTGTGGTAATCCAGGCTCCCAAAGACGCCACTTACAACCTACTCCTAGGTGTTGACTTCCTTAATCGCTTTAAGGAATATAGTTGTGATCATTTACAAATTCGCTTTCTTACCCCATGTGGCCATTGGATCAAATTAGATCTCATAGCCCATCCTCAAATGAGGACTTCTATTTCTTACCGCCTACGCAGCCAGCATGGTGATAGCACCTACCCAAAAAATACAAATCGGCCGAAAAGCAAGTGCAAAACCCAGGCCCAATTATTAAATGCTCTATCCAACACCCAACGAGCATTAGAATTTCGCCTTGAAGATGAAGTAAAAACCCTTCTTCAAGCAAATTTTGACGAAAACCCATTAAAGTACTGGGATAAGGATAAATCCTACGCGGATATCCAATTAAAAGAAGCAAACTCTATAGTTAGAGTTAAACCTATGCGCTATAACCAAGCGGATGAATTAGAGTTCAAAACCCAACTCCGAGATCTTGAAGAAAAGCAGTTAGCCCTCAAGAGCACAGAGGAAAACAAAAGTCCTCATAGTAGCCCTGTATTTATGGTTAATAACCACTCTGAACAAAAAAGAGAAAAACCTAGAATGGTCATTAACTACAAACAGTTAAATAAATTAACTGTTTTTGACGGCTATTTCCTTCCAAATAAGGAATTGCTTATTAATAAAACCCTTAACAAAAAGTGGTTTTCAAAATTCGACTGTAAGTCTGGATTTTATCAAATAAAATTAAAGGATTCTGCCAAACCTTTAACTGCTTTTTAGCACGCCACAAGGCCAATACCTTTGGAATGTAATGCCTATGGGACTTAAAAATGCCCCTCAGATCTTCCAAAGAAGAATGGACAATATCTTTAACGAATACTTAGATTTTTGTCTAGTATATGTTGATGATATTCTGATTTTTTCATCTAATATTGCAGATCATGCAACACACCTCATGAGATTCATAGAGAAAAGCCGTAGTCATGGGCTGATCTTATCAGCAAAAAAGGCTGAAATTGCTAAAAGGCAAATTGAATTCTTAGGCCTTAAGATTGACCATCAAGGCATTGAGATGCAACCTCACGTCTGTGAAAAGATTGCCAATTTTTCTGAAAAACTTGTCGACCGAAAATAAGTCGAAAGATTTTTAGGATGTATTAACTACATTAGTGACTTCGTCCCTAACCTAGCTTGGTTACGTGGTCTACTACAAGATCTCCTTAAAAAGAGATTAAATCTGCAATGGCAAGATTACCATACTCATATTGTCCAGCAACTCAAAAAGCTGTGTAATCAGCTACCCAAATTAGCTATACCTGAGGAGGGCGATCAACTTATAGTTGAAACCAATGCATCAGACCTCTATTGGGGAGGAATCCTCAAAGCCAACAAGGCTGATATGAAAGAGCATATTTGTAGATATGCCAATGGTTGTTTTAAGCCAGCTGAAGTTAATTATCATAGTAACGAAAAGGAATTGTTAGCATTAAAATGAAGCTTTGCCAAGTTTCATTTCTTCATTTTACCAGTTCGTTTTTTGGTAAGAACTGATAACACTAATGTTAAAGCTTACATTTTTAATAAGCTTCCTTGTACTCCAGAGTACAAAAGGCGCCATAGATGGCAGCAATATTTTCAAGAATATCAATTTGATATTGAGCATATTAAAGGTAAGAATAACCATCTTGCTGATTTTCTTAGCAGAGAAGCTAATGGTTGAAGGCAGCAGTTCCATGGACGCCAAGACCTTATTGGAAATGGCTATCCACGAGCTATGTGTGGCTCATCAGAGAATAGTGCAGATTCAGCACGAGATTTCTGAGGAAATAAATCCTCGCATCCTCCATGCTCTTTCGAGTCTTGACGAGGTTATGGCGTTACAAGCCATCGAAATGAATGATGAAACACATCAGGCATTTCTGGACACGTGCCAACGTGCCAAAGAACTCCAAGAAGGGGTTAGACTATTGTCTACAGAAGACACCACTAAGGCTACTCTCCAAGAGAAAGGAAAGGCTCAGATGTCTCCTGCCTCCTTAGAAACAGAGGAAGATGACTTCACAGTCATCGTTTCAAAGGCAAATAAGCCTTCAAAAGAGCCTACAATAAGACAGGCTATTTCTATGGAACAATACGTTTCATATACAAATTGGGTATATTCAGCCCAAAATACTAACAATCAAATTATTGACACATTTGGGATATATCCTAGACTCCATTTCCTTGCAGGTAGCAATACCGATGACGTCACTGGGGCAGTCATCTTTGGCTTCTGTACCAGTATTACCTGTACTCCAGGCAACCGTGAAATTTTGGGCATGCATAACTCCATAATTGAAGCAGTGAAAAAGTTTCGCAAAAGCTCAAAATCCGACATGGTGGTATTAAAATTACAATCAGCCAGTCCTGAAATACTACCTAGTCCAGCCCCCGGATGGATAATAGTCCAACTTTGCACCCCAAATAGGGCCAACCTCAAGTTCAAAAAAAACAAATCATTAGAAGTCCAGAAGTTGATGAAAGATGGATCTGTAGTCGAAGAGCCATGGGATTTACTGTAATTTTGAGGAAATTACAGGCCCTTCGCGAAGCTAATAAAGGCTTTTTGTATAATTCCCCAAGCAATATTTTTATTTTTGCTGAAGGAAATTGTACTCCGAGATATGATGCCCTGAACAAGATCAGTTCTGGCATAAGTCTCATTCACACCTGCAGGATACCCAGTAGTCATCACACCGGTACTCATCTGTGTGGGTTAATTCATCAAGGGAAGACAGCTGGATGCTGTATCTGTCCCCTCAGATTGTTATGATGGGAAGCGTGTTGGACGCCCTATAAAAGAAGAGCACTACCAAAAAAGATGCTAAAGTAAAAAGCATTTCTGAAGGCTGCAGAAAAGCAGATGCTGCAATAATAAAAGCAGATTCCTCCACTACCTCAAAAGGAGCACCCCACTAAGCAAAAGCAAGACGCATTAACAAAAGATGCTGCATTGTTGTACGAAAAAGTATTGTTTGTCTACAGAATAAAGTAGACACGTCATTACTTTACTTTTATTAAAGTTGTATCTTTTTCAAGAACAATTCTCTATATAAGGAGAGCTCTTTCATTTGTAGAGGCATCGAAGACAAGAGAGAGAAAAACAACAACTAGTTATGCAGAGAGAATAACTACTCCATTAGGGAGTAGAGTGAGAATGAAAATTAGTGTGTAATTATTAGCAATATCAACAAAATTAGTTTCCGTTTATCTTGATGTGCAATATCATTAGTTTGGGAAGAGGATCTGGAGTACCTTTGAGTTGCCAGGAGTAGCCAATAGACAGGTGGTCACCGGCGAATAGGCAGAGTCTCAGTAAGGTATTCATCTTGTCCTTGATAAATTATGTTCCATTTCAAGATAAATGTTCACTAATTTATTTGATATGCTATTAATCATACATTGTTTTCATAATTACTCGAAACCTATTTGTTATAACTATGGATCCTTTTAGCCCAGAGCAATTGATTGCAAAGCGTATAGTTAAAAATGCTTTATATCGATGTCTATCAGAGAAAGAGAGTACAGAATTTCTCATTCAAGTCAAAGAGACTTTGGCTAATATAAGCAGTCGGGGAATTGAAGCCCTTAGCAGTGATTTCTTTGACAATCCCTTAGTTCTCGCAGATGGAGAAATTATTATTCCTAGTCCTAGGAGTATACTAGAGCACGAAACTCTATACTATGTTAATGCAATACAAAGGTAAAAAGCCATACTTGAAGGTATTAATGAAGCTTTGTCTTCATTAGATAATGCTTTAAGGCGTCATAACCAAAGTTATGATTATAGATTTCAACAATTCTTGAAAAGAAGAAGGACTAATAAGTCCAAGAATAATTCCGCACCCAGTTGTAAACTGGAAACTGAAGTTCGGAAAATGGTATCATATATATATGCATATGTATGTATATATATGTATGTATCTATGTATGTATGTATGTATGCATGCATGTATGTGCGTTGATATATGTATATATATATATATATGCGTATGTCTATGCATGTATATATAAATAAATATATATATATATATGTGTGTGTGTATGTATATGTACAAATATATATATATATATATATATATACGTGTACGTATATATATACACACACACACACACACACACACAGAGATATATATATGTGTGTGTGTTTGTGTGTGTGTGTGTGTGTGTGTGTGTGTGTCTATGCATGATATTTGATAGGCGTTGGTCAGCCGTTGATCAGCTGTAAAGCCGTTGGTCAGCCTTGTGTCGTGGTCCCGATAAGTGTTCCCGATGGTCCTGTCTTTAATCTACGCTGTGGGGGTAGACTTTTATCATTCACAACATATGCGCAAAGGACAGCTATGGCCAGTAAGTGCAGGAAGTTGTTATCATTTAGAGTAGAGGGTCATAATAGTGATATAGTCTGTAGTATTGAGTCTAGAACTAATGACCTTATTAAGGACCCTTTTCCTCTCAATTTTCACGAATGGGATGTTCCCAAAATCAATATTGAAACTATTTACAAAATCGTGAGTTTACAAAATAGTTTACAAACTATCCCTTTGATCAAACCAGAAGCAATTCAAATTCATTAAAAGAACAAATTCCGCTTTATGCATATTGGACTTGTTCAGGTGGCTGTTAAACCTTTCATCAGAAAAGGTATTAATGCATCCATTTACATGGCTTTGAGAGACAAAAGGCTTAAAAAATACAAATCATCTCTATTAGCCGTGATCAATACCAATATACATAACGGACCAATTTTCTTCAATTGCTTTCCAGACTTCTGTGTTGATGTGACATGTCCCATGACACCTGAAGCCTTGAAGCGTGATGTTCATATCCAAGGTGACGAGTTTTATGATTTCAAAAACTTTGCAATTATGCATAGAGTCTATTTTAGACTTATGTCTACAAATCTTAATGCAACATTTTTGAATCCTTTACCTTCAAATCCCAAAGAAACTGTTTTACTTCAAATTGAACACGGCAAACTCGAAGTTTTTACTCCAAAACTTCTCAAATGGGATGAGATTACAATTCCAAAAGAGATTGACCTTGAAGATGCTCAACCTACTTCAATTGACAAATCTAAGCAAATGAACGATCTAGAGCAAATCATAGAAGAACCCGATGGTCGAGTTCTCTTATGATTCCGTTCATTTCATGAATCCACAAATCTCCCTAAAACTTCTGCTAGTAGGAAATCATCCTCCGATTTCCACTCAGAAAGAAGTATCCCTCCACAAGAACCACAAAAGTACCGGTTCAGGTCCCCTATCCCAGAACCAGTTCCTACAGATCCTCCATCTCCTTCTTCTTCAGGAATTGGATATGGATGCAATGTTCTCACAAATCCCAATTTTACAACTGATTGGCCTTTCCTTAAGGAAGACTATTACTCTGACAGTAATGCTTCCGAGCACCAATGGTTCGAACAAATTGATCGAAACCTTAGAGAAAAAGTTAAGCAAGCTTGGATTGTTGACATGAATAGACTCAAGGTCAACTTCCGCTTTTTTCTCTGGTTTATTACATTTACTTCACAAAAAGGTTTGAATAATGTCTATACACTCCCAAGTATAAATGTTCAAACCAGTCTTGCTAAAGCTTGGCATCTTGCTGATGGTACAAGTATGGTCTCCGTCCATCCTCCTACGCACCAGCCCCTCAAGATTTTTGCTAAGGAAAAGACTGTTCACGCTTTTCCTTACAAAAGTGGCCGGAGGGAATAGATACTGATACTGTTCAGCTTGGTGAAATCAAAAAGGTTCATGAGCAAGCCAATTATACAAATGTATCTTGAATACAATTGCTAAGCAACTGAACCAGCTCAATGCCAAAACTGATTCCAAAGAGGAAGTTGCCAAAAAGGATGTGGCAAATTCCAGTACAAAACCTTCTTCTTCCTTTACAGAAAGCATTTCCAAACCATTTGTCAAATTAGACAGTATTCCTACTTCTATTGTGGAATCACTACCTAAACCCAAAAGTCCAAATTATGATCTTCTTCAAAAGATCTCCGAACAAATCGAAGCGATTGACAAAAGGAAACCTCTTGCTTGCTTTGACAAAACTTGCCAACAAAAGGTTGGCAACACATCTTCTTCCTCAAAAGAAGAAGAAGCTGCCTCTAGTAGCAGTGACTCCGAAGAGGTCATAGCTACTATTCAAAAGACCTTCAAAGACGAAGAACCTATCCAAAATACCGACAAAGAAGAGCCCCTTGCTCTCAACAAAATTCAAAACTGGAGCAATGTCAGGACAAGGAATTATTATCCTAGACCTACTCCTTCAAACATCCAATACGAAGAAAGAGGACAATTCAAAGATAGAAACTTCGATGGAAGATCTATCCATGGTTGGAACATTGACAGCAAATCGGAGCATAAAGTGCTATCGACCATAGAAGATATGGCAGTAGCAGCTACTGCCTTCAAAGTATTCTTGACCAATGTATTAAAGAGAGAAGATGGCACACAAAACTTTTGGAAAGAAAGATTCATTGTAGGACTACCAAAGTTGTTTGGAGAAAGGATTCTCTCAAAGCTTAGACAACTTTGTGGGACTGATGATATCCCTTTCCATACTCTTACATTTGGAATGATCTTTGGAGTTGTCAAAAGCGAAGGACTCATCCTAACTCAAAATTCAAGCCAAATATGGATCAGAGAAAGCCCAATCCAGAAAGGAAGTGGGAACTTTCGGTGAAGCAATCGGTGTTACAAAAATTGAAGCTCCCTCTTCAAAAGCCAAATGTGCTAAGAAAGCCATTGGCAAAAGATTCAAGAGATCAACAAAACCTCCACCCAAATCTCCTCCAGTTTTCAAGTCCCAGCTAACTTCTTCAAAGAAGAAGAAATCCATAAAGAAGCCAGTTGTTTGTTACAAATGTGGCAAACAAGGTCACAAAGCATTCCAATACAAAACAGAACAAAAGATCAATGAGTTATTTACTGATCAGCCTGAACTTCAGAAGACGCTTTTAGTTGTCTTAGCACAAAACTCATCTGATAGTGACCAAGGCATTGATTACTATCAATGCTCTGAGGAGGATGAATCAGATTATGATTCTTTCCCTATCAAGATAGTCAATGTCCTTACAAACAGAAATCAGAAAGAATTCCTGATTGATCTAATCGGAAAGATTTCTGATGAAGACACGAAAAAGGAGTATCTAAGCAAGCTCAAAGACTTGATTCTTAAAGAAGAAAAGAAAGTCATAAAGCTTGATATTGAAACTTATAGTCTGACAAAACTCTTCCAAAAGTATCCAATACCAAATCCTTTCTAGTAACTCACTACAAAAGACATTCGGCTTGAAGTTAATGAACTGAAAGCTCAAGTTCGAGATCTTAGATACGAGATTACCAATCTCAAAGCTACTGATCTAGAACTCCTTACAAAATTCTCCACCCTGGAAACACAAATTCCCAGTTCCTCTCATATTCCTGACAATTTACAAAATATTGAAAACATCCCTGGGAATGAAATTTCTCAAGAACAATTTCTTCATACAATTTCTCAAGTGACATTATAGAAATGGTATTCAATGGTCACTATAGTAGTCAATGATTTCTCGACGAATGTGGTAGCTCTCATTGACAGTAGAGCTGATCAAAACTACATACGTGAAGGAATTATTCCTCCTAAGTGTTGCAAAAGAACAAAAGAACAATTGTGTTGTGCCAATGGAGAACCTCTGTATATTAAGTACAAGTTGAACAAAGGTTACGTTCTGAACAATGGGTATTGCTTCAAAAATATTTTTCTGATTGTACAAAATATTACCCATGACGTAATCCTTGGTACTCCATTTTTAACACAAATTTATTCATTTTTTGTTAATGAATCTGGTGTTCACACTAAGATTCTTGACAAACAAATCTCTTTCAATTTTCTTTCTGCTACTAAGCAACGCGAAGTTTCGCTTTTACAAAATTCTTTAATTTTTAGACAAGTCGATCTTTACATCAAAATCAGATTTCCTTTTTAACAAAAGACATTGACAAATAATTCTGTGCTCCCTTGTATAAAAGACTTAGGAAGAATCCTGAGCCTTGGTTTAATATACTGTAAGACTTGCCTCCTTTATTTTTTTTATTTTTTAGTTAGACTGTCTTGCTTTTTACGTTATAAAATCGTATTTTTAGTAACTGTATGAGTTAAATTATTACCGATGTGCTTATGGGAGCTATAATTTTATAAAAAGGAATTATTATTGTTATTATTGATTTTAAAGTAAATTCGTGCTGCTTTTGCCCTTAAATTATATCGATAGTTTAACTTAGTCGTTATTCGATTTATTTAGTCGTTTCTCGAATGCGATTAGGTTGCTAACATTAGAATCGGTTTTGAGGTTTATTAAAATCGGACCTTGATCCGAATTTGGGAACGAACAAGCGACAGAAGGTCGTATTATTGATTCGGGTTTAGAGTATAAAGTACGAGGTTAGACTAGAGGTGTTAAGTATTGGGCAAGCTTGGAAAAAGGGGGGGAAAACAGAAAAGGAAATGAGGGGCATTTTGGTAAAATGTCGCCAGAATTTAAACTGGCTTCTTTCTCCTTCACGCGGACCCCCGAACCCACGAGCCCCCTTCTCTCTCTCTCTCTCTATCCTTCATCTTCTTCCTCTTCTCTGGCTCCACAGACGCAACCTCAAGCTCTTAAAACTCCATCAATTCTCCCTCTACCCAGCTTGTATTTCCCACGTTCGACCTCCCCAAGAACCGTACAAGCCAATGCTGTGAATTTTGGGCAAGAATGAAGCTTAATTACCATGGTTGTCATCGGTTCTGGTGAGGATTTCGAGCGCCGGATACATGCCCAGAACTCAGCCATGCAATCCCGTTTCTAGTTGCCTCAAATCCCCTCTATATCAGGATTAAACTTGCAACTTGAAGCATCAAGTCAGTGAGTGAGAGTTTGAGTTGAAATGAGGGTTCAAATTGTGCGAATTGGGCACAGTTTGGGGTCTGTTCGTGCGTGGGTGAACAAGAGCCAAGGAATTGGAGTCATTCGAGCCTGTAAAGTTAAGTCAGCAGCCGTGGATTCAAGTCTCTAGCTTGGAATCGAGGTGGGTGTTTCTCGCCTCCTAAGCTATTACTATTTTTCAAAAATGTTTTTCAGCAGATTGATGTTGCATGTCAGATTAGGGTTGGCTAAATTCGCTAGAAATGTCAAGAAGTGAATTAAATATATTTAGCCTCAATTCGAATCAATTTAGTCAATTTGTGCCTGAGATTTTAATTCGAAGTGAATTAGATATGTTTAGCTTCGATTCGAATCAATTTAGTTAATTTATGCCTGAGGTTTTAATTCAAAGTGAATTAGATGTGTTTAGCTTTGATTCGAACCAATTTAGTTAATTTATGCCCAGAGAATTATATACGTTTAGCTTCGAATCGAATTAATTTAGTTAATGCATGCCTGAGATTTTAATTCGAGCTAAGTTATATATGTTTAGTTTTGATTCGAATCAATTTAGTTAAATCAAGCTGGAAGTTTTGATTCGAAGTAAAGTATCTATGTTTAGCTTTGATTCGAATCTATACAATTAATTCATGCTTGAGTATGAACTTCGAAGTGCATCGTACGTGTTTAAAATTAATGTATATAAATGTTTAGTCAATCTACGATTGTCTATATGCTTAACTATCCCATAATGACTTACTAACTCCGAAGTAAATTATAAATGCTTAGAGCCCAATCATGCTTGAAAATGCTTACAGCCCAATCATGCTTGAAAATGCTTAGAGCCTTATCATGTTTGAATTGCTAAGTGAAGAGCTATAGTTTTAATATGTGGATGTGATGGTATGTATGCGTACGTATGCTTGCTGTAATGCACCGCCGAGTGGTGCTGCTTGCCCAGGTAAGTACCTAAACCTTACCTTTTCATAAATTAGTATGATAATATGTTATGATTAATAAATTGAAAACCGAGATGGCAGTTGGATGGTTTGAGGAAGAACTATGAGTGGTTCGAGGTTCTTGTGGTACGGTGCTTGTGAGGAGGGAGCCTGGGTTGTGAATTAACTGCAATCGTATGGATTGCGAGGCCATGTGTGGCTTATTCTGTTGAATTGATTACGAAGTGCTTGAATGTGATACATGTGAACCCCCCTTTTTCTCTCAATGTGTTACGTGCCATTAAGTGAATAGCTTTCGAAATTCAGACATGTTTAAGAAGAATTTCTAAATGTATTTTTTCATCATTTCGAATGCTTTTAAGCACATACCAAATGTCTAGTAGCTTATGAAAATGTTTGTAGCCTATAAGAAATTCTAAATCATCGAACTACTCAGTTAGTGACTTGATTGAATAGTCAATAGGTTTAGGGAGTTTAAAAGCAATGTAAAAGTGAGTTCGAAAATGATTTTAAGACATCGATTTATTTATGACCCCTCTTTATGTTTAAAGGAATTTAAACGACTTAAAAAGGGGCCATTTCAAGGCTAATTATGAAATTTAGCTGACTAGTATGCTAATTGCTTACTTCAGTCTCCATTGGGTTTTCGAGCTAGTAAATCCGTTATGTTTTTAAGAAACGTTTACGTTGAAAGTTTATAAAGGAACCTTATTTTCCTTATAAACGAGTCAAGAACTTTAAGTTTTTGGAAAATAGCAAGTTTGGGAACGTTTTAAACCTTTAGCTTATTTATTCCCCCTTCTTGAGTTTTAAAAAGGGATTGAAAGGAGTTATGGAATGACAACTGAAGTTTTTAATACGAATCTAATTTGAGTTACGCACTAACTAAGTGTTTAAGTTCTAAATGGGTTTCTTTTCATGAAGTAGCAAACTTAGTACGTTTATACAAAGCGTTTAAGTTAGAAACGAAGTCGTTTTACGAACCAGTAAATGTATTACATTTATTAGAAGCTTTTAAAGTTAAAAGTAAAGTCATATCACGAGTGGCATGTTTATAAGAAGTTTTTAAGCTCAAAATGAAATGATCTATAAGCATTTAGAAAGATTATGGTCGTTTTGTTTAAAAAGCAAGTTTTCAGCAAGTAAACATTTGAAACAGAGAAATGAAATATGTCCTTAAAGACTAAAAATATGCTGAGAAGTTGGCCAGAGGGCGGAAACTGGACGCAAAAGGGCGTGAGCTGTTTCCCCCTGAGATAAGTAAGTTAGGAACTGGACTCAAGATACGAGGTATCTTGGTGTGAGCTGTTCCTGGAAACTGGACGCAAGATATGAATTATCTTAGCGTGAGCTGTTTCCCCCTAAAGACAAGTTAGGAACTGGACTCAAGATACGAGGTATCTTGGTGTGAGCTGTTCCTGGGAATTGGACTCAAGATATGAATTATCTTGGTGTGAGTTGTTCCCCAGATAAGTTATGATGTGTGACGCGTAAGAAAACCTTGAGGGGAACTGGACTCAGGATATGATTATCCTGGTGTGAGCTGTTGCCCCGCAGAGGACAGTATCGAGGTTAGAGTTGCTCTACTAAGACGCGTTTTGGCCAAAAGTTAAGTACGTATACCCCGGGGATAACGTAAGTTGTGAGTATAATCTCATTTAGCCAGCACAATAAGATATTTTTATGCTATGAGTAAGTTTCTAATAAGTAAGAAAAGAAGTTGGCATTTCGCCATTTTAAGTATTTCAGAAAAGAAAGATTTATAAGGGCCATTACGAGGCCATATTCTTCCCATATCTTATAAATAAGCTCCCAAGTATGGTTTAAATGAAGTTTCAAATCACGTAACATTATATCCCAGTAATGGATCGGGCTTTTAAGTTTTTCAATATGCATATCCCATGAAAGAATGTTCCTTGCCAAGTCTTCCTTGCTAATTTAGATGTTTTGAGAACTTTTAGCAAGAATTATAAGCTTCAAAGATGTTGGCGTGATTTATAAACCATTCTTAGAATATATGAGGAGTCACTGTGGTTTCAAAAGTATGTTTGAAAGCTTCATACTCAATCCTTGTTGCTTGTTTGATTACGTGCCTACTGTTTGTTAGAGGGAAAGCTTGCCCTTTTTGGGCCTAGAAATGAGTTAAGGGGTTAGAATAAAGTTTTAAGGATGGTGATCTTTCCTTGAGTATCTTAATTGTCTAATATGATAGTAAAGTATGAATACGTGATATGTGATTAGTAACGATATTACTACCTGCAACGGCTTTGCTTTTAAGGGGGGTTGGGGGACACTCACTGAGCGTGTGGTTGCTCATCCCACTGCTCTTTCCCCTTTTCCCCAGGTTTTCTTTATGGTAGGTGAAAGTCAAACCTCTTATGTGGAGTTGAAGTTTTCCCTTGATTGAAAAAGAGTCATTTGTGCCTACTTATGTTCTTAATGAAGCCATGTACAGTATTCTTAGTTTATAAACGTCTATAAACAATTATGTTAGTTTATATAATGCAATATAGTATAAAGGTCGCTCTGTATGGCCGTATGAGCCAACCATCTAAGTAGTTAGATGTCTTATCTTTCAAAGTTAGTTATGTTTTGGGATGTAAACCCCAATACTCCGGTTGTATGAACCGTTGAGTTGTATCTTTCATTTATTCCTTAAACTACTCTGTTTGGTGTACTCCGAGCGGGTGGCTCGTTGAGTTATGAACTCCGGCATGTGGCCGTTGAGTTTCTTTTAATATTTTGCACTTCCGCTGATTACAAGAACTTATTGTAAGGCTTTTAGCCTGAAAACGGTCAGTTTTTAGGGGAAACTCTGTTCGTTTCGCCCTAGAAATTTGCGTAAGAAGTTAAGAAAATGTAACGCTTCTGGTGTAGGGGCTGGGGGTGTTACATATACACACTGACATTGTTAGACAAATCAAAAAAGGCCGAGTCTTTACCATGCTTAGGCATTCCCCATCCCTCTGCATTCATTATAGAAATAGATGCGTCAGATATAGGTTATGGAGGAATCCTTAAACAAAAGATGCATGATAAAGAACAATTAGTTCGATATCATTCTGACATTTGGCTTGGTCCCCAACAAAATTTTATCTATAGTACTTTGTATTTCAAAATTTCAAGATGATCTATTTTGCAAAAGGTTCTTGCTTTGTATCTATTGCAAATCTGCCAAAGATGTTTACAAAAGCATGTTAAGAATTCAGTTTCAAAACAAATCTTTGCCAGATGGCAAGCCATTTTATCTTCATTCGATTTTGACATTGATTTCATCAAAAGAGAGAACAATTCCTCACTAAATTTCCTTTCAAGAGAGTTTTGGCAAGGAAAGAGTGACAAAACACATTTTATGCAGGTTTTCACAATGAGCAAGAAGGACAAAGGTAAAGGTATACAAAAGAACGATGATTACAAACTTGTTCCTACAAAAAATTCATTTCAATCCCTCGCCAATTTCCCACCTTTACTGTACAAAACTATTGTCGCAAAACCACCCACAAAACCTTCTCAAGACAATTATTTCCTCAGATTTACAGAACATCTTTTTCTTACCAGCTATAAAATTGCCCCTCCCAATCTTTTCATCAAAGACTTGGTTCAGCGAAGCTTTGGTGATTCTCATCACCTTAGCGATCATCCATAAAAAACCAGACAATTTTACGAACTCATTCTTACAGACACTCAGTCTGCTGACATTACCCATACCACCGATATAGCAAATCCATCCTACATTTTATATTCCAAATGCATTATCAAAAATGTTTTGGGCTTCCAGCAATGGAAGGATCCATTACAAGAATGATAATTTTATGTTCCATTTGAACCAGCCACCTACAATTATCTAGACTACAAAATGGCCTGGCTAAGAGCCTTTTTCCTCAAGCCAGAAATACATTCTTGGTTCTTTAACTTTCATGACAAAGCGCCATTTACATTTCCTATTTGGTTTTATCATTGGTGGACTATGTTTGGTTGCTCCCCTTCGATCCTACCCAGTGAAGCAAAAGAAGGTTGGGACCTCTAGATTGCAAACACCCCCACCTATGAAGCTTACACAAAAGAAGTACAATTTTTCAGAATCTTCAACATTGCCTGGATATTCTGTTGGGATACAGATATCAGAATTATCTTCTTAATTCATTTCCCCTATCCATTGTGCGAATTTACAAAGTCAGATGGTGGAATGAATACAAGACGAAGCTCTGTGGCAAAGAAAATGTTGAATATTTCTATAGGACAAAAACCAAGAAATTCACCATCCAAAACATGCATACTTTTGACAAAAAGAAAGAAGTTGCATATGGTTCATCTACCCCTACCAAAATAGAAGTCTCTTCTTCCTTTGCAAAATCCAAATCCAAGGGTCTTACACAGAAACAACGAGATATCCTCCAAGTTCTAAAGGATGACCCCGCTATGAGACAAATCCTTTTACAAAAGCTCCTCGACAATAACGACTCAGATGACAAGTCAAGTTCAGCAGAGTCGGCCACTAAACCCAGAATTGAAGATCTTCAGGACTCTTAAGATCCTTACGATCTATAACAAAAGCAAAATTCAAAAGACAAGAGCCAGCAAAGGTCTTGACCTTTGACAAAAGTAAGGGCCATTACAAATTAACAAAATTTTTATTTCGCAGGGTAAGACAAAACTGTCGGTAGGCACTATTCACTACAGTTTCCCAACATTCTACTGTTCATCTATAGTATCGACAAGTTACTATTCATGAACAGTTCTTAAGGACAAAATTTTCAAAAGTTGCACAGGACAAAGGTGTTACCTTTTGACAATTGCAGCCAACTTTCGGCGCATGACAAGCTGGACATCATTACGCCTCAATTATTGAGCTCTTTCCGGTTCTATATAAGGCATTCATTTCACTCGGATAAAGCATCGAAAAAAAATTTTAGATCGAAACATTTTCTGAGCAAAAAGCATTACAAACTCAGAGCTAGAAATTCTCCCAAAATTCTCTAAGCCCTCTACAAAACTCTCCTCTCTCTCTTTCTTTTACAAATCCATATACAAGTTCTACAATTCGATAATTTATAAGTTCATTACTATTATAAAATTATCTGTAAGTTTTCTTATTATAGTTTGTATTTCCTTTTATGTACTGTGTGTGTTAAGTTTCTTTATAAAATCTTCCTCTTCCCTTCTTCTTGTCGATCCTGTTCCCCTCCAGTTTGTATTTCCTTTTATGTACCGTATGTGTTAAGTTTCTTTATGAAATCTTCCCCTTCCCCGTCTTCTATCGATCCTGTTCCCCTCCGGTATCAGAGCCATTTATAAGTCTATCTGTGCATGATATTTGATAGGCGTTGGTCAGCCGTTGGTCAGCTGTAAAGCCGTCGGTCAGCCAAGTGAGGCGGTCCCGGTAAGTGGTCCCGGTGGTCCCGTCTTTAATCTACACTGCAAGAGTAGACTTTTATCATTCACAACATATGCACAAAAGATAGCTATGGCCACTAAGTTCATGAAGTTATTGTCATTTAGAGTAGAGAGTCATAATAGTGATATAGTTAATAGTATTGAGTCTAAAACTAATGACCTTATTAAGGCCCCTTCTCCTGATAATTTTCTCAAATGGGATGAGATTAAAATTCCAAAATAGATTGAGCTTGAAGACACTCAACCTACTTCTATTGACAAATTTAAGCAAATGAACGACCTAGAGCAAATCATAGAAGAACTCGACGGTCGAGTTCTTATTACGATTCCGTTCATTTCGTGAATCCACAAATCTCCCTGGAACTTCTACTAGTAGGAAATCATTCTCTGATTTCCACTCAGAAAGAAGTATCCCTCCAGAAGAACCACAAAAGTACCGGTTCAGGTCTCCCATCTCAGAACTAGTTCCTACAGATCCTCCATCTCCTTCTTCTTCAGGAATCGGATATGGATGCAATGTTCTTACAAATCCCAATTTTACAATTGATTGGCCTTTCCTTAAGGAAGACTATTACTCTGACAGTAATGCTTTCAAGCGCCAATGGTTCGAACAAATTGATTGAAACCTTTGAGAAAAAGCTAAGCAAGCTTGGATTGTTGACATGTATAGACTCAAGGCCAACTTCCCCTTTTTTTCTGGTTTATTACATTTACTTCACAAAAATGTTTGAATAATGTCTATACACTCCCAAGTATAAATGTTCAAACCAGTCTTGCTAAAGCTTGGCATCTTGCTGATGGTACAAGTATGGTCTTCATCCATCCTCCTACACACCAGCCTAGCAAGATTTTTGCCAAGGAAAAGACTGTTCATGCTTTTCCTTACAAAAGTGGCCGGGAGGGAATGGATACTGATACTATTCAGCTTGGTGACATCAAAAAGGTTCATGAGCAAGCCAATTATACAAATGCTATCTTGAATGCAATTGCTGAGCAACTTAACCAGCTCAATGCCAAAACTAATTCCAAAAAGGAAGCTGCCAAAAAGGATATGGCAAATTCCAGTACAAAACCTTCTTTGTCCTTTACAGAAAGCATTTCCAAACCATTTGTCAAATTGGACAGTATTCCTACTTCCATTGTGGAATCACTGCCTAAACCCAAAAGTCCAAATCATGATCTTTTTCGAAAGATCTCCAAGCAAATCGAAGCTATTGACAAAAGGAAAGCTCTTGCTTGCCTTGAAAAAACTTGCTAAGAAAAGGTTGACAACACATCTTCTTCCTCAGAAGAAGAAGAAGCTGCCTCTAGTAGCAGTGACTCTGAAGACATCATAGCTAATATTCAAAAGACCTTCAAAGACGAAGAACCTATCCAAAATACTGACAAAGATGAGCCCCTTGCTCTTAATGAAATCCAAAACTAGAGTAATATCAGGACTAGGAATTGTTATCCTAGACCTACTCCTCCAGACATCTAATACGAAGAAAGAGGACAATTCAAAGATAGAAACTTCGATGGAAGATCTATCTATGGTTGCAACATTGACGACAAATCAGAGCATGAAGTGCTATCGACCATAGAAGATATGAGAGTAGCAGCTGCTGCCTTCAAAGTCAATGAATATACCAACAGAGATGCAGCTACCATAATTGTCCTTGGCTTCTCTGGACAATTAAAAAATTGGTGGGATAACCATCTCACCTATGATGAAAGAGTAGCTATTCTCAATCATACAAAATTGGATGCACAAGGGAACAGCACTCAAGATGTCGTTGAAACCCTTATCCATACCATTACCTTACATTTCATTGGCAATCCTCAAGAAGGACAAGCCGCAGCCAAATCTGTCCTTACTAATCTCAGATGCCCTACTCTCTCAGATTACAGATGGTACAAAGGTGTATTCTTGACCAATGTATTAAAGAGAGAAGATGGCATGTAAAACATTTGGAAAGAAAGATTCATTGTAGGACTACTAAAGTTGTTTGGAGAAAGGATTCTCTCAAAGCTTAGATAACTTTGCGGGACTGATGATATCCCTTTCCACACTCTTACATTTGGAATGATCTTTGGAGTTGTCAAAAGCGAAGGACTCATCCTTTGCAATGAACTCAAAATTCAAGCCAAATATGGATTAGAGAAAGCCCAATCCAGAAAGGAAGTGGGAACTTTCTGTGAAGCATTTGGTGTTACAAAAATTGAAGCTCCCTCTTCAAAAGCCAAATGTGCTGAGAAAGCTGTTGACAAAAGATTCAAAAGATCAACAAAACCTCCACCCAAATCTCCTCCAGTTTTCAAGTCCAAGCCAACTTCTTCTAAGAAGAAGAAATTCACAAAGGAGCCAGTTGTTTGTTACAAATGTGGCAAACCAGGTCACAAAGCATTCCTACTAAGGCCAGACCCACTCAAATGAATTCTGAACTCTTTGACTTTTGCAAAAAAGAAATCCAAAATCTCCTTGACAAAAAACTTATTCGACCTTCAAAGTCACCCTAGAGATGTGTTGCTTTCTATGTTAATAACATTGCCGAAAAGGATCGAGGAGTTCCACAATCGGTTATTAACTATAAACCATTAAATAAAGTTTTACAATGGATTCGATATCCTATTCCAAACAAAAGAGACCTTTTAAATCGCTTATCTGAAGCCAAAATATTTTAAAATTTTGGCAAATTCAAATTATGGAGTCTGATTGCTATAAAACAGCATTCACAATACCATTTGGACATGATGAATGGAATGTAATGCCCTTTGGACTGAAAAATGCTCGTTCTGAATTTTAAAACATAATGAATGACATTTTCAACCCGTGTACTTCTTTCATTATTGTTTACATTGACGACGTATTAGTATTTTCTAAAACCATTGACCTATATTTTTAGCATTTACAGATCTTTTTACATATCACTGAGAAAAACGGATTGGCTGTTTCTGCTACAAAAATGGTTTTGTTTAAAACTCAAATCAGATTTTTGGGTCATGATATCTTTCAAGGGACCATGAAGCCCATTTTAAGATCGCTGGCCTTTTCAACCAAATTTCCAGACATCATTAAGGACAAAAACAGTTACAAAGATTTCTTAGGTGCCTTAACTATATTTCAGATTTTTTCCCTCATCTCAGACAATTATGTGCACCCTTGTATAGAAGACTTTGGAAACATCCTAAACCTTGGTCTGATATGCACACTGACATTGTTAGACAAATCAAATAAAAGGTTGAGTCTTTACCATGTCTTGGCATCCCCTATCCCCCTGCATTCACGATTGTAGAAATAAATGCGTCAGACATAGGTTATGGAGGAATCCTTAAACAAAAGATGCATGATAAAGAACAATTAGTTTGATATCATTCTGGCATTTGGCTCGGTCCCCAACAAAATTATTCTACTATTAAAAAAGAAATTTTATCTATAGTACTTTGCATTTCAAAATTTCAAGGTGATCTATTTAACAAAAGGTTCTTACTTCGTATCGATTGCAAATCTGCCAAAGATGTTTTACAAAAGGATGTTAAGAATTTAGTTTCAAAACAAATCTTTGCCAGATGGCAAACAATTTTATCCTCTTTTGATCTCGAAATTGAATTTATCGAAGGAGAGAATAATTCCCTACTAGATTTCCTTTCAAGAGAGTTTTTGTAAGGAAAGAGTGACAAAACACAATTCATACAGGTTTCATCATGAATCAAAAGGACACAAACAAAGGTTTACAATTAAACGAAGGATCCAATGATAACCTCACACAAAATCCCCTACAAATAACAAATTTCCCCCATAAACCTCTGCTGTTCTACCTTCGTGATCATAAACTTTTCTATACCTCATTCTATGGACCACGGTACAACAAAAGTGCTATCATTATCAACTATTAGAAATGGCATACTTCTGCAGACATTTCGTTCTACCAATATCTCAAAATTATGAAGGCCTACCGAGCACTTGTGCAGGATGTTAATAATCATCCGGTACTTATCATTATGCCTACTGGATATATCCAATCTTTTTGATGGTTCCACAAACAATTTGAATACTGGATGGCATTTGAGCCCTACATTATCCAGTTCATCTCTAAAGTTTTCCCTGATATTCATTTCTGCCCTGTTGATTAAAGTAACACCCAGCTCTTAATTCCCTTAAAGCGTCCTATTCCTATTGACGTTTCCTGCCTTGTTCCTACCAACTATAGATTACGCTGCAAGTTTCTTCAAGAGGACGATGATCGCTTCCGCTACTAAAGACCAAGATCTTCAGATCCATACGATCTATGACAAAAACAAAAAATCAAAAGAAAAGAGCCCGCAAAGGTCTTAACCTTTGGCAAAAGTAAGGGCCATTACAATTAGCACAATTTTTATTTTGCAGGTTAAGACAAAATTGTCGGCAGGCACCATTCACTACAGTCCTCCGACATTCTACTGTTCATCTACAGTATCAATAAGTTACTATTCATGAACAGTTCTCAAGGACAAAATTTTTAAAAGTTGTACAGGACAAAGGTGTTACCTTTTGACAATTATAGCCAACTTTCGGCGCATGACAAGCTGGACATCATTACGCCTCAATATTGAGCTCTTTCCAGTTCTATATAAGGCGTTCATTTCACTCGGATAAAGCATCGCAAAAATTTCAGATCGCAAAAATTTCAGATCACAGCATTTTCTGAACAAAAAACATTACAAACTCAGAGCTAGAAATTCTCCCAGAATTCTTTAAGCTCTCTACAAAACTCTCCTCTCTCTCTTTCTTTTACAAATCCTTGTACAAGTTCTACAATTCAACAATTTGTAAGTTTATTACTATTGCAAAATTATCTGTAAGTTTTCTTATTATAGTTTGTATTTCCTTTATTGTAGAACTTGTACAAGGATTTGTAAAAGAAAGAGAGAGAAGAGAGTTTTGTAGAGGGCTTAGAGAACTCTGGGAGAATTTCTAGCTCTGAGTTTGTAATGCTTTTTGTTCAGAAAATATTGTGATTTGAAATTTTTGCGATCGAAAATTTTTGCGATGCTTTGTCCGAGTGAAATGAACGCCTTATATAGGACTGGAAAGAGCTCAATAATTGAGGCGTAATGATGTCCAGCTTGTCATCCACCGAAAGTTGGCTGCAATTGCCAAAAGATAACACCTTTGCCTTATACAACTTTTGAAAATTTTATCCTTGAGAACTGTTCATGAATAGTAACTTGTCGATACTGTAGATGAACAGTAGAATGTCAGGAAACTATAGTGAATAGTGCCTGCCGACAGTTTTGTCTTAACCTGCAAAATAAAAATTTTGTTAATTTGTAATGGCCCTTACTTTTGTCAAAGGTCAAGACCTTTGCAGGCTCTTGTCTTTTGAATTCTGCTTTTGTTATAGATCGTAAGGATCTTGAGAATCCTGAAGATCTTCGATTCTAGGTTTGGTGGCCGACTCTGTTGAACTAGACTTGTCATCTGAGTCATCATTAGCGAGGAGCTTTTGTAAAAAGATTTGTCTCATAGCGGGGTCATCCTTTAGAACTTCGAGGATATCTCGTTGTTTCTGTGTAAGACCCTTGGATTTGGAGTTTGTAGAGGAAGAAGAGACTTCTATTTTGGTAGGGGTAGATGAACCATATGCAACTTCTTTCTTTTTGTCAAAAGTATGCATGTTTTGCAAGGAGAATTTCTTGGTTTTTGTCCTGTAGAAATATTCAACATTTTCTTTGCCACAGAGCTTCGTCTTGTATTCATTCCACCATCTGACTTTCTAAATTCGCACAATGGATAGGGAAAATGAATTAAGAAGATAATTCTGATATTTGTATTCCCAACAGAATATCCAGGCTGAAGATTCTGAAAAATTGTACTTCTTTTGTGTAAGCTTCATAGGTAGGGGTGTTCGCAATCCAGAAGTCCCCACCTTCTTTTACTTCACTGGGTAGGACCGAAGGGGAGCAACCAAACATAGTCTACCAATGATAAAACCAAATAGGAAATGTAAATGACGCTTTGTCATGGATGTTAAAGAACCAAGAATGTATTTCTGGCTTGAGGAAAAAGGCTCTTAGCCAGGCCAATTTTTAGTCAAGATAATTGTAGGTGGCTGGTTCAAGCGGAACAAAAAATTGTCATTCATGTAATGGATCCTTCCATTGCTGGAAGCCCAAAACATTTTTGACATTGCATTTGGAATATAAAATGTAGGATGGATTTGTTATATCGATGGTATGGGTAATGTCAACAGACTGAGTGTCTCTAAGAATGAGTACATAAAATTGTCTAGTTTTTTGGGGATGATCACAAAGGTGATGAGAATCACCAAAGCTTCGCTGAACCAAGTCTTTGATGAAAAGATTAGTAGGGGCAATTTTGTAGCTGGTAAGAAAAAGATGTTCTGTAAATCTGAGGAAATAGTTGTCATGAGAAGGTTTTGTGACAACAGTTTTATACGGTAAAGATGGGAAATTGGCGAGGGATTGAAATGAATTTTTCGTAGGAACAAGTTTGTAATCATCGTTCTTTTATATACCTTTGCCTTTGTCCTTCTTGCTCATTGTGAAAACCTGCATAAAATGTGTTTTGTCACTCTTTTCTTGCAAAAACTCTCTTGAAAGGAAATTTGGTGGGGAATTGTTCTCTCCCTTGATGAAATCAATGTCAAAGTCGAATGAAGATAAAATGGCTTGCCATCTGGCAAAGAATTGTTTTGAAACTAAATTCTTAGCATCCTTTTGTAAAACATCTTTGGTAGATTTACAATAGATATGAAGCAAGAACCTTCTGTTAAATAGATCATCTCGAAATTTTGAAATACAAAGTACTATAGATAAAATTTTGTTGGGGAACGAGCCAAATGCGAGAATGATATCGAACTAATTGTTCTTTATCATGCATCTTTTATTTAAGGATTCCTCCATAACCTATATCTGATGCATCTATTTCTATAATGAATGCAGAGGGATGGGGAATGCCTAGGCATGGTAAACACTCGACCTTTTGTTTGATTTGTCTAACAATGTCGGTGTGTATATTAGACCAAGGTTCAGGATTCTTCCTAAGTCTTTTATACAAGGGAGCACGGAATTGTTTGCCAATGTCTTTTGTTAAAAAGGAAATCTGATCTTGATGTAAAAGATCGACTTGTCTGAAAATTAAAGAATTTTGTAAAAGCGAAACTTCACGTTGCTTAGTAGCAGAAAAAAATTGAAAGAGATTTGTTTGTCAAGAATTTTAGTGTGAACACCAGATTCATTAACATGAAATGGATAAATTTGTGTTAAAAATAGAGCACCAAGGAGTACGTCATGGGTAATATTTTGTACAATCAGAAAAATATTTTTGAAGCAATACCCATTGTTCAGAACGTAACCTTTGTTCAACTTGTACTTAATATACAGAGGTTCTTCATTGGCGCTGCACAATTGTTCTTATGTTCTTTCGCAATACTTAGTAGGAATAATTCCTTCACTTATGCAGTTTTGATCAGCTCCACTGTCAATGAGAGCTACCACATTCGTCGAGAAATCATTGACTACTATAGTGACCATTGAATACCATTTCTATAATGTCACTTGAGAAATTGTATGAAGAAATTATTCTTGAGAAATTTCATTCTCAGGGATGTTTTCAATATTTTGTAAATTGTTAGGAATATAAGAGGAACTGGGAATTTGTGTTTCCAGGATGGAGAATTTTGTAAGGAGTTCTAGATCAGTAGCTTTAAGATTGGTATTCTCATATCTAAGATCTCGAACTTGAGCTTTCAGTTCATTAACTTCAAGCTGAATGTCTTTTGTAGTGAGTTGCTGGAAAGGATTCGGCATTGGATACTTTTGTAAGAGTTTTGTCAGACTAGGAGTTTCAATATCAAGCTTTAAGCCTTTCTTTTCTTCTTCAAGAATCAAGTCTTTGAGCTTGCTTAGATACTCCTTTTTTGTCTCTTTATTAGAAATCTTTCTGATTAGATCAATTAGGAATTCTTTCTGATTTCTGTTTGTAAGGACATTGATTGTCTTGATAGGGGAAGAATCATAATCTGATTCATCCTCCTCAAAGCTTTGATAGTAATCAATATCTTTGTCACTATCAGATGAGTTTTGTGTTAAGACAGCTAAAAGCTTCTTCTAAACTTCAAGCTGATCAGCAAATAACTCATTGATCTTTTGTTCTGTTTTGCATTGGAATGCATTGTGACCTCGTTTGCCACATTTGTAACAAACAACTGGCTTCTTTGTGGATTTCTTCTTCTTAGAAGAAGTTGGCTTGGACTTGAAAACTGGAGGAGATTTGGGTGGAGGTTCTGGTCAGCCGTTGGTCAGCTGTAAAGCCGTTGGTCAACCAAGTAAGGTGCTCCCCGTAAGTGGTCCCGGTGGTCCCGTCTTTAATCTACACTGCGGGAGTAGACTTTTATCATTCACAACATACGCACAAAAGATAGCTATGGCTAGTAAGTTCAGGAAGTTGTTGTCATTTAGAGTAGAGAGCCATAATAGTGATATAGTCAATAATATTGAGTCTAAGACTAATGACCTTATTAAGGCCCCTTCTCCTGACAATTTTCTTAAATGGGATGAGATTACAATTCCAGAAGAGATTGAGCTTGAAGACGCTCAACCTACTTCTATTGATAAATCTAAGCGAATGAACGATCTAGAGCAAATCACAGAAGAACCTGATGGTCGAGTTCTCTTACGATTCCGTTCATTTCGTGAATCCACAAATCTCCCTGGAACTTCTACTAGTAGGAAATCATTCTCCGATTTCCACTCAGAAAGAAGTATCCCTCCACAAGAACCACAGAAGTACCATTTCAGGTCTCCCATCCCAAAACTAGTTCCTACAGATCCTCCATCTGCTTCTTCTTCAGGAATCGGATATGGATGCAATGTTCTCACAAATCCCAATTTTATAATTGATTGGCCTTCCCTTAAGGAAGACTATTACTCTGACAGTAATGCTTCCAAGCTCCTATGGTTCGAACAAATTGATCAGAACCTTAGAGAAAAAGTTAAGCAAGCTGGGATTGTTGACATGAATAGACTCAAGGTCAACTTCCCCTTTTTTCTCTGGTTTATTACATTTACTTCACAAAAAGGTTTGAATAATGTCTATACACTCCCAAGTATAAATGTTCAAACCAGTCTTGCTAAAGTTTGGCATCTTGTTGATGGTACAAGTATGATCTCCGTCCATCCTCCTACACACCAGCCCATCAAGATTTTTGCCAAGGAAAAGACTGTTCATGCTTTTCCTTACAAAAGTGGCCGGGAGGGAATGGATTATTCAGCTTAGTGACATCAAAAACGTTCCTGAGCAAGCCAATTATACAAATGCTATCTTGAATACAATTGCGAAGCAACTGAACCAGCTTAATACCAAAACTGATTCTAAAAAGGAAGCTGCCAAAAAGGATATGGCAAATTCCAGTACAGAACCTTCTTCCTCCTTTACAGAAAGCATTTCCAAACCATTTGTCAAATTATACAGTATTCCTACTTCCATTATGGAATCACTACCTTAACTAAAAAGTCCAAATCATGATATTCTTCAAAAGATCTCCAAACAAATCGAAGCTATTGACAAAAGGAAAGCTCTTGCTTGCCTTGACAAAACTTGCCAACAAAAGGTTGACAGCACATCTTCTTCCTTAGAAGAAGAAGAAGAAGCTGCCTATAGTAGCAGTGACTCCGAACAGGTCATAGCTACTATTCAAAAGACCTTTAAAGACAAAGAACCTGTCCAAACTACTGACAAAGAAGAGCCCCTTGCTCTTAACAAAATCCAAAACTGGAGCAACGTCAAGACCAGGAATTATTATCCTGGACCTACTCCTCCAGGCATCCAATAAGAAGAAAGAGGACAATTCAAAGATAGAAACGTCAATGGAAGATCTATCTATGGTTGGAACACTGACGGCAAATCAGAGCATGAAGTGCTCTCAAATAAAGAAGATATAGGAGTAGCAGCTGCTGCCTTCAAAGTCAATGAATATACCAATAGAGATGCAGCTACCATAATTATCCTTGGTTTCTCTGGACAATTAAAGAATTGGTGGGATAACCATCTCACCTATGATGAAAGAGTAGCTATTCTCAATCATGCAAAATTGGATGCACAAGGGAACAGCATTCAAGATGCCGTTGAAACCCTTATCCATACCATTACCTTAGATTTCATTGGCAATCCTCAAAAAGGACAAGCTGCAGCCAAATCTATCCTTATCAATCTCAGATGCCCTAGTCTCTCAGATTATAGATGGTACAAAGATGTATTCTTGACCAATGTATTAAAGAGAGAAGATGGCATGCAAAACTTCTGGAAAGAAAGATTCATTGTAGGACTACCAAAGTTGTTTGGAGAAAGGATTCTCTCAAAGCTTAGATAACTTTATAGGAATGATGATATCCCTTTCCACACTCTTACATTTGGAATGATTTTTGGAGTTGACAAAAGCGAAGGACTCATCCTTTGTAATGAACTCAAAATTCAAGCCAAATATGGATCAGAGAAAGCCCAATCCAGAAAGGGAACTTTCTGTGAAGCATTTGGTGTTACAAAAATTGAAGCTCCCTCTTCAAAAGCCAAACGTGCTAAGAAAGCCGTTGACAAAAGATTCAAAAGATCAACAAAACCTCCAACCAAATCTCCTCTAGTTTTCAAGTCCAAGCCAACTTCTTCTAAGAAGAAGAAATCCATAAAGAAGCCAGTTGTTTGTTACAAATGTGGCAAACCAGGTCACAAAACATTCCTACTAAGGCTAGACCCACTCAAATGAATTATGAACTCCTTGACTTTTGTAAAAAAGAAATCCAAAATCTCCTTGACAAAAAACTTATTCGACCTTCAAAGTCTCCCTGAAGCCGTGCTGCTTTCTATGTTAATAACGCTGCCAAAAAGGAATGAGGAGTTCCACGACTGGTTATTAACTATAAACCATTAAATAAAGTTTTACAATGGATTCAATATCCTATTCCAAACAAAAGAGACCTTTTAAATCGCTTATCTGAAGCCAAAATATTTTCAAAATTTGATATGAAGTCAGGGTTTTAGCAAATTCAAATTATGGAGTTTGATTGCTATAAAACAGCATTCACAGTACCATTTGGACATTACGAATGGAATGTAATGCCCTTTGGACTGAAAAATGGTCCTTCTGAATTTCAAAACATAATGAATGACATTTTCAACCCGTATACGTCTTTCATCATTGTTTACTTTGATGACGTATTAGTATTTTCTAAAACCATTGACCTACATTTTAAGCATTTATAGATCTTTTTACATATCACTGAGAAAAACAGATTGACCGTTTCTGCTACAAAAATGGCTTTGTTTAAAACTTAAATCAGATTTTTGGGTCATGATATCTTTCAAGGAACCATAAAGCCCATTTTAAGATCGCTGGCGTTTTCAACGAAATTACCAGACATCATTAAGGACCAAAAACAGTTAAAAAGATTTCTTAGGTGCCTTAACTACATTTCAGATTTTTTCCCTCATCTCAGACAGTTATGTGCGCCCTTGTATAGAAGACTCAGGAAACATCCTGAACCTTGGTCTGATATACACACTGACATTGTTAGACAAATCAAACAATAGGTCGAGTCTTTACCATGTCTTGGCATCCCCCATCCCTCTGCATTCATGATTGTAGAAACAGATGTGTCAGACATAAGTTGTGGAGGAATCCTTAAACAAAAGATGCATGATAAAGAATAATTAGTTCGATATCATTCTGGCATTTGGCTCGGTCCCCAACATAATTATTCTACTATCAAAAAAGAAATTTTATCTATAGTACTTTGTATTTCAAAATTTCAAGATGATCTATTTAACAAAAGGTTCTTGCTTCGTATCGTTTGCAAATCTGTCAAAGATGTTTTACAAAAGGATGTTAAGAATTTAATTTCAAAACAAATCTTTGCCAGATGGCAAGCAATTTTATCCTCTTTTGATTTCGAAATTGAATTTATCAAAGGAGAGAATAATTCCCTACCAGATTTCCTTTCAAGAGGGTTTTTATGAGGAAAGAGTGACGAAACACAATTCATGCAGGTTTCATCATGAATCAATAGGACACAAACAAAGGTTTACAATTGAACGAAGGATCCAATGATAACCTCACACAAAATCCCCAACAAATAACAAATTTTCCCCATGAACCTCTACTATTCTACCTTCGTGATCATGAACTTTTCTATACCTCATTCTATGGACCACGGTACAATAAAAGTGCTATCTTTATTGACTATCAGGAATGGCATACTTCTACAGACATTTTGTTCTACCAATATCTCAAAATTATCAAGGCCTACCGAGCACTTGTGTAGGATGTTAATAATCATCCGGTACTTATCATTATGCCTACTGGATATATCCAACCATTTTGATGGTTCCATAAACAACTTGAATACTGGATGGCATTTGAGCCCTACATTTCCCAGTTCGTCTCTAAAGTTTTCCCGGATATTCATTTCTGCCCTGTTGTTCAAAGTAACACCCAGGTCTTAATTCCCTTAAAGCATCCTATTCATATTGACGTCTGCTGCCTTGTTCCTACCAAGTATGGATTACACTGCAAGTTTCTTCAAGAGGACGACGATCACTTTCGCCATTAAAGACCAAGATCTTCAGATCCATACGATCTGTGACGAAAACAAAAAATCAAAACAAAAGAGCCCGCCAAGGCTTTGACCTTTGGCAAAAGTAAAGGCCATTACAATTAACAAAATTTTTATTTTGCAAGTTAAACAAAATTGTTGGCAGGCACTATTCACTACAGTTCCCCGACATTCTACTGTTCATCTATAGTATCAACAAGTGACTATTCATGAACAGTTCTTAAGGACAAAGTTTTCAAAAGTTGTACAGGACGAAGGTGTTACCTTTTGACAATTGCAACCAATTTTCGGCGCATGACAAGCTAGACATCATTACGCCTTAATTATTGAGCTCTTTCCAGTTCTATATGAGGCGTTCATTTCACTCGGACAAAGCATCGCAAAAATTTCAGATCGCAACATTTTCAGAACAAAAAGCATTACAAACTCAAAGGTAGAAATTCTCCCAGAATTCTCTAAGCCCTCTGCAAGACTCTCCTCTCTCTCTTTCTTTCACAAATCCTTGTACAAGTTCTACAATTCGACAATTTGTAAGTTTATTACTATTACAAAATTATCTGAAAGTTTTCTTATTACGGTTTGTATTTCCTTTTATGTACTCTGTGTGTTGAGTTTCTTTATAAAATCTTCCTCTTCCCCATCTTCCTGTCGACACTGTTCAGCTTGGTGACATCAAAAAGGTTCATGATCAAGCCAATTATACAAATGCTATCTTGAATACAATTGCTGAGCAACTAGACCAGCTTAATACCAAAACTGATTCCAAAAAGGAAGCTGCCAAAAAGGATATGGCAAATTCTAGTACAGAACCTTCTTCCTCCTTTACAAAAAGCATTTCCAAACCATTTGTCAAATTATACAGTATTCCTACTTTCATTGTGGAATCAGGGCCTTAACCAAAAAGTCCAAATCATAATCTTCTTCAAAAGATCTCCGAATAAATCGAAGCTATTGACAAAAGCAAAGCTCTTGCTTGCCTTGACAAAACTTGCCAACAAAAGGTTGACAGCACATCTTCTTCCTCAGAAGAAGAAGAAGAAGCTGCCTGTAGTAGCAGTGACTCCGAAGAGGCCATACCTACTATTCAAAAGACCTTCAAAGACGAAGAACCTATCCAAAATGCTAACAAAGAATAGCCCCTTGCTCTTAACAAAATCCAAAACTGGAGCAACGTCAAGACTAGGAATTATTATCCTAGACCTAGTCCTCTAGACATCCAATACGAAGAAAGAGGACAATTCAAGGATAGAAACTTCGATGGAAGATCTATCTATGGTTGGAACATTGACGGCAAATCAGAGCATGAAGTGCTCTCGACCATAGAAGATATGGGAGCAGCAGCTGCTGCCTTCAAAGTTAATGAATATACCAATAGAGATGCAGCTACCATAATTGTCCTTGGTTTCTCTAGACAATTAAAGAATTAGTGGGATAACCATCTCACCTATGATGAAAGAGTAGCTATTATCAATCATACAAAATTGGATGCACAAGGGAACAACATTTAAGATGCCGTTGAAACCCTTATCCATACCATTACCTTACATTTCATTGGCAATCCCCAAGAAGGACAAGCCGCAGCCAAATCTGTCCTTATCAATCTCAGATGCCCTACTCTCTCAGATTATGGATGGTACAAAGATGTATTCTTGACCAATGCATTAAGGAGAGAAGATGGCATGCAAAACTTCTGGAAAGAAAGATTCATTGCAAGACTACCAAAGTTGTTTGAAGAAAGGATTCTCTTAAAGCTTAGACAACTTTATGGGAATGATGATATCCCTTTCCACACTCTTACATTTGGAATGATTTTTGAAGTTGACAAAAGCGAAGGACTCATCCTTTGCAATGAACTCAAAATTCAAGCCAAATATGGATCAGAGAAAGCCCAATCCAGAAAGGAAGTGGGAACTTTCTGTGAAGCATTTGGTGTTACAGAAATTGAAGCTCCCTCTTCAAAAGCTAAGCGTGCTAAGAAAGCCGTTGACAAAAGATTCAAAAGATCAACAAAACGTCCACCCAAATCTCCTCTAGTTTTCAAGTCCAAGTCAACTTCTTCTAAGAAGAAGAAATCCACATAGAAGCCAGTTGTTTGCTACAAATGTGGCAAACCAGGTCATAAAACATTCCTACTAAGGCTAGGCCCACTCAAATGAATTATGAACTCCTTGACTTTTGTAAAAAAGAAATCCAAAATCGCCTTGACAAAAAACTTATTCAACCTTCAAAGTCTCTCTGGAGCTGTGCTGCTTTCTATGTTAATAACGCTGCCGAAAAGGAACGAGGAGTTCCACGTCTGGTTATTAACTATAAACCATTAAATAAAGTTTTACAATGGATTCGATATCCTATTCCAAACAAAAGAGACCTTTTAAATCGCTTATATGAAGCCAAAATATTTTCAAAATTTGATATGAAGTCAGGGTTTTGGTAAATTCAAATTGTGGAGTTTGATCGCTATAAAACAGCATTCACAGTACCATTTGAACGTTATGAATGGAATGTAATTCCCTTTGGACTGAAAAATGCTCCTTCTGAATTTCAAAACATAATGAATGACATTTTCAACCCGTATACGGCTTTCATCATTGTTTACATTGATGACGTATTAGTATTTTCTAAAACCATTGACCTACATTTTAAGCATTTATAGATCTTTTTACATATCACTGAGAAAAACAGATTGGTCGTTTCTGCTACAAAAATGGTTTTGTTTAAAACTCAAATCAGATTTTTGGGTCATGATATCTTTCAAGGGACCATAAAGCCCATTTTAAGATCGCTGGCCTTTTTAACGAAATTTCCAGACATCATTAAGGACCAAAAACAGTTAGAAAGATTTCTTGGGTGCCATAACTACATTTCAGATTTTTTCCCTCACCTCAGACAGTTATGTGCGCCCTTGTATAGAAGACTGAGGAAACATCCTGAACCTTGGTCTGATATACACACTGACATTGTTAGACAAATCAAACAATAGGTCGAGTCTTTACCATGTCTTGGCATCCCCCATCCCTCTGCATTCATGATTATAGAAACAGATGCGTCAAACTTAGGTTGCGGAGGAATCCTTAAACAAAAGATGCATGATAAAGAATAATTAGTTCGATATCATTCTGGCATTTGGCTCGGTCCCCAACATAATTATTCTACTATCAAAAAAGAAATTTTATCTATAGTACTTTGTATTTCAAAATTTCAAGATGATCTATTTAACAAAAGGTTCTTGCTTCGTATCATTTGCAAATCTGTCAAAGATGTTTTACAAAAGGATGTGAAGAATTTAATTTCAAAACAAATCTTTGCCAGATGGCAAGCAATTTTATCCTCTTTTGATTTCGAAATTGAATTTGTCAAAGGAGAGAATAATTCCCTACCAGATTTCCTTCCAAGGGAGTTTTTGTGAGGAAAGAGTGACAAAACACAATTCATGCAGGTTTCATCATGAATCAATAGGACACAAACAAAGGTTTACAATTGAACGAAGGATCCAATGATAACCTCACACAAAATCCCCAACAAATAACAAATTTTCGCCATGAACCTCTACTGTTCTACCTTCGTGGTTATGAACTTTTCTATACCTCGTTCTATGGACCAGGGTACAATGAAAGTGCTATCTTTATCGACTATCAGGAATGGCATACTTCTGCAGACATTTCGTTCTACCAATATCTCAAAATTACCAAGGCCTACCAAGCACTTGTGTAGGGTGTTAATAATCATCCAGTACTTATCATTATGCCTACTGGATATATCCAATCTTTTTGATGGTTTCATAAACAACTTGAATACTGGATGGCATTTGAGCCCTATATTTTCTAGTTCGTCTCTAAAGTTTTCCCGGATATTCATTTCTGCCCTGTTGTTCAAAGTAACACCCAGGTCTTAATTCCCTTAAAGCATCCTATTTATATTGACGTCTGCTGCCTTGTTCCTACCAAGGATGGATTACGCTACAAGTTTCTTCAAGAGGACGATCATCGCTTTCTCCATTAAAGACCAAGATCTTCAGATCCATACGATCTGTGACAAAAACAAAAAATCAAAAGAAAAGAGCCCGCCAAGGTTTTGACCTTTGGCAAAAGTAAAGGCCATTACAATTAACAAAATTTTTATTTTGCAGGTTAAGACACAACTGTTGGCAGGCACTATTCACTACAGTTCCCCGACATTCTACTGTTCATCTACAGTATCGACAAGTTAGTATTCATGAACAGTTCTCAAGGACAAAGTTTTCAAAAGTTGTACGGGACAAAGGTGTTACCTTTTGAGAATTGCAGCCAACTTTCGGCGCATGACAAGCTGGACATCATTACGCCTCAATTATTGAGCTCTTTCCAGTTCTATATAAGGCGTTCATTTCACTCGGACAAAGCATCGTAAAAATTGCTATCTTTATCGATTATCAGGAATGGCATACTTCTACAGACATTTCGTTCTACCAGTATCTCAAAATTATCGAGCCCTACCGAGCACTTGTGCAGGATGTTAATAATCATCCGGTGCTTATCATTATGCCTACTAGATATATCCAATCTTTTCCATGGTTACACAAACAATTTGAATACTGGATGGCACTTGAGCCCTACATTTTTCAGTTCATCTCTAAGTTTTCCCTGATATTCATTTCTGCCCTGTTGACCAAAGTAACACCCAGGTCTTAATTCCGTTAAAGCATCCTATTCATATTGACGTCTCCTGCCTTGCTCCTACCAAGTATGGATTACACTGTAAGTTTCTTCAAGAGGACGACGATCGCTTTTGCTACTAAAGGCCAAGATCTTCATATCCATACGATCTGTGACAAAAACAAAAAATCAAAAGAAAAGAGCCCGCGAAGGTCTTGACCTTTGGCAAAAGTAAGGGCTATTACAATTAACAAAATTTTTATTTTGTAGGTTAAGACAAAACTATTGGCAGGCACTATCCACTACAGTTCTCCAACATTCTACTGTTCATCTACAGTATCGACAAGTTACTATTCATAAACAGTTCTCAAGGACAAAATTTTCAAAAGTTGTACAGGACAAAGGTGTTACCTTTTGACAATTGTAACCAACTTTCTGCGCATAACAAGCTGGACATCATTACCCCTCAGTTATTGAGCTCTTTCGAGTTCTATATGAGGTGTTCATTTCACTCGGACAAAGCATCGTAAAAATTTCATATCGTAACATTTTCTGAACAAAAAGCGTTACAAACTCAGAGCTAGAAATTCCCCCAGAATTCTCTAAGCCCCCTATAAGACTCTCCTCTCTCTCTTTCTTTTACAAATCCTTGTATAAGTTCTAGAATTCGATAATTTGTAAGTTTATTACTATTACAAAATTATCTATAAGTATTCTTACTACAGTTTGTATTTCCTTTTATGTACTGTGTGTGTTAAGTTTCTTTATAAAAGCTTCCTCTTCCCCATCTTCCTGTCGATACTGTTTAGCTTGGTGACATTAAAAAGGTTCATGAGCAAGCCAATTATACAAATGCGATCTTGAATACAATTGTTGAGCAACTGAACCAGCTCAATGCCAAAACTGATTCCAAAAAGGAAGCTGCCAAAAAGGATATGGCAAATTTCAGTACAAAACCTTCTTCCTCCTTTACAGAAAGCATTTCCAAAACATTTATCAAATTAGATGGTATTCCTACTTCCATTGTGGAATCACTGCCTAAACCCAAAAGTCCAAATCATGATCTTCTTCAAAATATCTCCGAACAAATCGAAGCTATTGACAAAAGGAAAGCTCTTGCTTGCCTTGACAAAACTTGCCAACAAAAGGTTGACAGCACATCTTCTTCCTCAGAAGAAGAAGAAGCTGCCTCTAATAGCAGTGACTCCGAAGAGGTCATAGCTACTATTCAAAAGACCTTCAAAGACGAAGAACCTATCCAAAATACCGACAAAGAAGAGCCCTATGTTCTTAACAAAATCCAAAACTGGAGCAATGTTAGCACTAGGAATTATTATCCTAGACCTACTCCTCCAGACATCCAATACGAAGAAAGAGGACAATTCAAAGATAGAAACTTCAATGGAAGATCTATCTATGGCTGGAACATCGACGGTAAATCAGAGCATGAAGTGCTATCGACCATAGAAGATATAGGAGCAGCAGCTGCTGCCTTCAAAGTCAATGAATATACCAACAGAGATGCAGCTATCATAATTGTCCTTGGTTTCTCTGGACAATTAAAGAATTTGTGGGATAACCATCTCACCTATGATGAAAAAGTAGCTATTCTTAATCATACAAAATTGGATGCACAAGGGAACAGCATTCAAGATGCCGTTGAAACCCTTGTCCATACCATTACCTTACATTTCATTGGCAATCCTCAAGAAGGACAAGCCACAGCTAAATCTATCCTTATCAATATCAGATGCCCTACTCTCTCAGATTACAGATGGTACAAAGATGTATTCTTGACTAATGTATTAAAGAGAGAAGATGGCATGCAAAACTTTTGGAAAGAAAGATTCATTGCGAGACTACCAAAGTTGTTTGGAGAAAGGATTCTCTCAAAGCTTAGACAACTTTGTGGGACTGATGATGTCCCTTTCCACACTCTTACATTTGTTATGATCTTCGGAGTTCTCAAAAGCGAAGGACTCATCCTTTGCAATGAACCCAAAATTCAAGCGAAATATATGGATTAGACAAAGCCCAATCCAGAAAGGGAGTGGGAACTTTCCGTGAAGCATTTGGTGTTACAAAAATTGAAGCTCCCTCTTCAAAAGCCAAATGTGCTAAGAAAGCCATTGACAAAAGATCCAAAAGATCAACAAAACCTCCACCCAAATCTCCTCCAGTTTTCAAGTCCAAGCCAACTTCTTCTAAGAAGGAGAAATCCACAAAGAAGCTAGTTGTTTGTTATAAATGTGGCAAACCAGGTCACAAAACATTCCTACTAAGGCTAGACCCACTCAAATAAATTATGAACTCCTTGACTTTCGCAAAAAAGAAATCCAAAATCTCCTTGACAAAAAACTTATTCAACCTTCAAAGCCTCCCTGGAGCTGTGCTGCTTTCTATGTTAATAACGCTGCCGAAAAGGAACGAGGAGTTCCATGACCGGTTATTAACTATAAACCATTAAATAAAGTTTTACAATGGATTCGATATCCTATTCCAAACAAAATAGACCTTTTAAATCGCTTATCTAAAGCTAAAATATTTTCAAAATTTGATATGAAGTCAGGGTTTTGGTAAATTCAAATTATGGAGTCTGATCGTTATAAAACAGCATTCACAGTACCATTTGGACATTACGAATGGAATGTAATGCCCTTTGGACTGAAAAATGCTCCTTTTGAATTTCAAAACATAATGAATGACATTTTCAACCCGTATACGCCTTTCATCATTATTTACATTAATGACCTATTAGTATTTTCTAAAACCATTGACCTACATTTTAAGCATTTACAAATCTTTTTGCATATCACTGAGAAAAACGGATTGGCCATTTTTGCTACAAAAATGATTATGTTTAAAATTCAAATCAAATTTTTGTCCTGCATAACTTTTGAAAATTTTATCCTTGAGAATTGTTCATGAATAGTAGCTTTATCGATACTGTAGATGAACAGTAGAATGTCGGGGAACTGTAGTGAATAGTGCCTGTCGACAGTTTTGTCTTAACCTGCAAAATAAAAATTTTCTTAATTTGTAATGGCCCTTACTTTTATCAAAGGTCAAAACCTTTGCGGGCTCTTGTCTTTTGAATTTTGCTTTTGTTATAAATCGTAAGGATCATGAGAATCCTGAAGATCTTGAATTCTAGGTTTGGTGGCCGACTCTGCTGAACTTGACTTGTTATCTGAGTCGTCATTGTTGAGGAGCTTTTGGAAAAAGATGTGTCTTATAGCGGGGTCATCCTTTAAAACTTCGAGGATATCTCATTGTTTCTGTGTAAGACCCTTAAATTTGGATTTTGTAGAGGAAAAAGACACTTTTATTTTGGTAGGGGTAGATGAACCATATGCAACTTCTTTCTTTTGGTCAAAAGTATGCATGCCTTGGTGGGTGAATTTCTTGGTTTTTGTCCTGCAGAAATATTCAACATTTTCTTTGCCACAGGGCTTCGTCTTGTATTCATTCCACCATCTGACTTTGTAAATTCGCACAATGGATAGGGGAAATGAATTAAGAAGATAATTCTGATATCTGTATTCCCAACATAATATCTAGGCAATGTTGAAGATTCTGAAAAATTATACTTCTTTTGTGTAAGCTTCATAGGTGGGGGTGTTTGCAATCCAGAAGTCCCAACCTTCTTTTGCTTCACTGGGTAGGACCGAAGGGGAGCAACCAAACATAGTCCACCAATAATAAAACCAAATAGGAAATGTAAATGGTGCTTTGTCATGGAAGTTAAAGAACCAAGAATGTATTTTTGGCTTGAGGAAAAAGGCTCTTAGCTAGGCCATTTTGTAGTTAACATAATTGTAGGTGGCTGGTTCAAATGGAACAGAAAATTGTCGTTCATGTAATGGATCCTTCCATTGCTGGAAGCCCAAAACATTTTTGATAATGCATTTGGAATATAAAATGTAGGATGGATTTGCTATATCGGTGGTATGGGTAACGTCAGCAGACTGAGTGTCTGTAAGAATGAGTTCGCAAAATTGTCTGGTTTTTTGGGGATGATCACTAAGGTGATGAGAATCACCAAATCTTCGCTAAACCAAGTCTTTGATGAAAAGATTAGTAGGGGCAATTTTGTAGCCGGTAAGAAAAAGATGTTCTGTAAATCTGAGGAAACAATTATCTTGAGAAGGTTTTGTGAGTGGTTTTGTGACAACAGTTTTGTACTGTAAAGGTGGGAATTTGGCGAGGGTTTGAAATGAATTTCTGTAGGACCAAGTTTGTAATCATTGTTCTTTTGTATACCTTTGCCTTTATCCTTCTTGCTCATTGTGAAAACCTGCATAAAATGTGTTTTGTCACTCTTTCCTTGCAAAAACTCTCTTGAAAGGAAATTTGGTGGGGAATTGTTCTCTCCATTGATGAAATTAATGTCAAAATCGAATGAAGGTAAAATGCCTTGCCATCTGGCAAAGATTTATTTTGAAACTAAATTCTTAACATCCTTTTGTAAAACATCTTTGGCAGATTTGCAATAGATACGAAGCAAGAACCTTTTGTTAAATAAATCATCTTGAAATTTTGAAATACAAAGTACTATAGATAAAATTTCTTCTTTGATAGTAGAATAATTCTATTAGGGATCGAGCCAAATGCCAGAATGATATCAAACTAATTGTTCTTTATCATGGATCTTTTGTTTAAGGATTCGTGCATAACCTATATCTGATGCATCTGTTTCTATAATGAATGCAGAGGGATGGGGAATGCCTAGGCATGGTAAAGACTCGACCTTTTGTTTGATTTGTCTAACAATGTCAGTGTGTATATTAGACCAAGGTTCAGGATTCTTCCTAAGTCTTTTATACAGAGGAGCACAGAATTATTTATCAATGTCTTTTGTAAAAAAGGAAATCTGATTTTGATGTAAAAGATCGACTTGTCTAAAAATTAAAGAATTTTGTAAAGGCGAAAGTTCGCATTGCTTAGTAGCAGAAAGAAAATTGAAAGAGATTTGTTTGTCAAGAATCTTAGTGTGAACACCAGATTCATTAACAGAAAATGGATAAATTTGTGTTCAAAATGGAGTACCAAGGATTACGTCATGGGTAATATTTTGTACAATCAGAAAAATATTTCTGAAGCAATACCCATTGTTCCGAACGTAACCTTTGCTCAACTTGTACTTAATGTACAAAGGTTCTCCATTGGCACTACACAATTGTTCTTTTATTCTTTTGCAATACTTAGTAGGAATAATTCCTTCACATATGCAGTTTTGATCAGCTCCACTGTCAATGAGAGCTACCACATTTGTCGAGAAATCATTGACTAGTATAGTGACTATTGAATACCATTTCTGTAAGGTCACTTGAGAAATTGTATGAAGAAATTGCTCTTGAGAAATTTCATTCTCAGGGATGTTTTCAATATTTTGTAAATTGTCAGGAATATGAGAGGAACAGGAAATTTGTGTTTCCAGGATAGAGAATTTTGTAAGGAGTTCTAGATCAGTAGCTTTGAGATTGGTAATCTCGTATCTAAGATCTCGAACTTGAGCTTTCAGTTCATTAATTTCAAGCTGAATGTCTTTTGTGGTGAGTTGCTGGAAAGGATTTGGTATTGGATACTTTTGGAAGAGTTTTGTCAGACTAGGAGTTTCAATATCAAGCTTTATGACTTTCTTTTCTTCTTTAAGAATCAAGTCTTTGAGCTTGCTTAGATACTCCTTTTTTATCTCTTCATTAGAAATCTTTTCGATTAGATCAATCAGGAATTCTTTCTGATTTCTCTTTGTAAGGACATTGATTGTCTTGATAGGGGAAGAATCATAATCTGATTCATCCTCCTCAGAGCTTTGATAGTAATCAATGTCTTTGTCACTATTAGAAGAGTTTTGTGCTAAGACAGCTAAAAGCTTCTTCTAAAGTTCAGGCTGATCAGCAAATAACTCATTGATCTTTTGTTCTATTTTGCATTGGAATGCTTTGTGACCTGGTTTGCCACATTTGTAACAAACAACTGGCTTCTTTATGGATTTCTTCTTCTTAGAAGAAGTTGGCTTGGACTTGAAAACTAGAGGAGATTTGGGTAGAGGT
>JAKOGI010002203.1:125000-132093 GCA_029747015.1 Carnegiea gigantea
TTCGAGATCTTAGATACGAGATTACCAATCTCAAAGCTACTGATCTAGAACTCCTTACAAAATTCTCCATCCTGGAAACACAAATTCCCAATTCCTCTCATACTCCTAACAATTTACAAAATATGAAAACATCCCTGAGAATGAAATTTCTCAAGAACAATTTCTTCATACAATTTCTCAAGTGACATTACAGAAATGGTATTCAATGGTCACTATAGTAGTCAATGATTTCTCGACGAATGTGGTAGCTCTCATTAACAGTAGAGCTTATCAAAACTGCATACGTGAAGGAATTATTCCTACTAAGTATTGCGAAAGAACAAAAGAAGAATTGTGCAATGCTAATGGAGAACCTCTATACATTAAGTACGAGTTAAACAAAGGTTACGTTCTGAACAATGCGTATTGCTTCAAAAATATTTTTCTGATTGTGCAAAATACTACCCATGACGTAATCCATGGTACTCCATTTTTAACACAAATTTATCCTCTTTTTGTTAATGAATCTGGTGTTCACACTAAGATTCTTAACAAACAAATCTCTTTCAATTTTTTTTCTGCTACTAAGCAACACGAAGTTTCGCTTTTACAAAATTCTCAATTTACAAACAAATCAATATTTTACAATTAAAACAAAATCAAATTTCCTATTTAGAGGACGAACTTTCTTACAAAAGAATTGAAGAACAACTTCAAAACCCTTCTATACAAAACAAAATCCTTGATCTTCAACAAGTTCTCAAAAGAAAAATCTGTTCTGACCTTCCTAACGCATTCTGGGAACGGAAAAAACATATCATTTCTCTACCTTACGAAAAAGATTTTGATGAACAAAACATTCCTACTAAGGCTAGACCCACTCAAATGAATTCTGAACTCCTTGACTTTTGCAGAAAAGAAATCCAAAATCTCCTTGACAAAAACTTATTCGACCTTCAGAGTCTCCCTGGAGCTGTGCTGCTTTCTATGTTAATAACGCTGCCGAAAAGGAACGAGAAGTTCCACGACTGGTTATTAACTATAAACCATTAAATAAAGTTTTACAATGGATTCGATATCCTATTCCAAACAAAAGAGACCTTTTAAATCGCTTATCTGAAGCCAAAATATTTTCAAAATTTAATATGAAGTCAGGGTTTTGGCAAATTCAAATAAAGGAGTCTGATCGCTATAAAACAGCATTTACAGTACCATTTGGACATTACGAATGGAATGTAATGCCCTTTGGACTGAAAAATGCTCCTTCTGACTTTCAAAACATAATGAATGACATTTTCAACCCCTTTACGTCTTTCATCATTGTTTACATTGACGACGTACTACTATTTTCTAAAACCATTTACCTACATTTTAAGTATTTACAGATCTTTTCACTTATCACTGAGAAAAACAGATTGGTGGTTTCTGCTATAAAAATGGTTGTATTTAAAACTCAAATCAGATTTTTGGGTCATGATATCTTTCAAGGGACCATAAAGCCCATTTTAAGATCACTGGCCTTTTCAACCAAATTTCCAGACATCATTAATGACAAAAAATAGTTACAAAGATTTCTTGGGTGCCTTAACTACATTTCAAATTTTTTCCCTCATCTTAAACAATTATGTGCACCCTTGTATAGAAGACTTAGGCAAAATCCTGAACCTTAGTCTGATATACACACTGACATTGTTAGACAAATAAAAAAAAAAAGGTTGAGTCTTTACCATCTCTTGGCATCCCCCATCCCTCTACATTCATGATTGTAGAAACAGATGCATCAGACATAGGTTATAGAGGAATCCTTAAACAAAAGATGCATAATAAAGAACAATTAGTTCGATATCATTCTGGCATTTGGCTCGGTCCCCAACAAAATTATTCTACTATCAAAAAAGAAATTTTATCTATAGTACTTTGTATTTCAAAATTTCAAGATTATCTATTTAACAAAAGGTTCTTGCTTCGTATCGATTACAAATCTGCCAAAGAAGTTTTACGAAAGGATGTAAAGAATTTAGTTTCAAAACAAATTTTTGCCAAATGGTAAGCAATTTTATCCTCTTTTGATTTCGAAATTGAATTTACCAAAGGAGAGAATAATTCCCTACCAGATTTCCTTTCAAGAGAGTTTTTACAAGAAAAAAGTGACAAAACACAATTCATGCAGGTGTCATCATGAATCAAAAGGACACAAACAAAGGTTTACAATTGAATGAAGGATCCAATGATAACCTCACACAAATTCCCCAACAGATAACAGATTTTCCCCATGAACTTCTACTGTTCTACCATTGTGATCATGAAATTTTCTATACCTTGTTCTATAGACCACGGGACAATGAAAGTGCTATCTTTATCGACTATCAGGAATGGCATACTTCTGTAGACATTTCGTTCTACCAATATCTCAAAATTATCAAGGCCTACTGAGCACTTGTGCAGGATGTTAATAATCATCCGATACTTATCATTATGCCTACTAGATATATCCAACCTTTTCGATGGTTCCACAAACAATTTGAATACTGGACGACATTTGAGCCCTACATTTTCCAGTTCATCCCTAAAGTTTTCCCTGATATTCATTTCTGCCCTGTTGATCAAAGTAACACCCAGGTCTTAATTCCCTTAAAGCATCCTATTCATATTGACGTCTCCTGCCTTGTTCCTACCAAGTATGGATTACGCTACAAGTTTCTTCAGGAGGATAGTGATCGCTTTCACTATTAAAGACCAAGATCTTCAGATCTATATGATCTGTGACAAAAACAAAAAATCAAAAGAAAAGAGCCCGTAAAGGTCTTGACCTTTGGCAAAAGTAAGGGCCATAATAATTAACAAAATTTTTATTTTGCAGGTTAAGACAAAACTGTTGGCAGGCACTATTCACTATAGTTCCTCGACATACTACTGTTCGAGTGAAATGAACGCCTCATATAGCACCGGAGAGAGCTCAATAATCGAGGCGTAATGATGTCCGGCTTGTCATGTGCCGAAAGTTGGCTGCAATTGTCAAAAGGTAACACCTTTGTCTTGCATAACTTTTGAAAATTTTGTCCTTGAGAACTGTTTATGAATAGTAACTTGTTGATACTGTAGATGAATGGCAGAATGTCGCGGAACTGTAGTGAATAGTACCTGCCGACAGTTTTGTCTTAACCTGCAAAATAAAAATTTTCTTAATTTGTAATGGCCCTCACTTTTGTCAAAGGTCAAGACCTCTGCGGGCTCTTGTCTTTTGAATTTTGCTTTTGTTATAGATCGTAAGGATCTTGAGAATCCTGAAGATCTTGAATTCTGGGTTTGGTGGCTGACTCTGCTGAACTTGACTTGTCCTTTGAATCGTCATTTTTGAGGAGCTTTTGTAAAAAGATTTGTCTCATAGCGGGGTCATCCTTTAGAACTTCGCAGATATCTCGTTGTTTCTGTGTAAGACCCTTGGATTTGGATTTTGTAGAGGAAGAAGAGACTTCTATTTTGATAGGGGTAGATGAACCATATGTAACTTCTTTCTTTTTGTCAAAAGTATGCATGTTTTAGAGGGTGAATTTCTTGGTTTTTGTCTTGCACAAATATTCAACATTTTCTTTGCCACAGAGCTTCGTCTTATATTCATTCCACCATCAAACTTTGTAAATTCGAATAATGGATAGGGGAAATGATTAAGAAGATAATTGTGATATTTGTATTTCCAATAGAATATCCAGGCAATGTTGAAGATTCTAAAAAATTGTACTTCTCTTATGTAAGCTTCATAGGTGGGGGTGTTTGCAATCCAGAAGTCCCAACCTTCTTTTACTTCACTGGGTAGGACCGAAGGGGAGCAACCAAACATAGTCCGCCAATGATAAAACCAAATAGGAAATGTAAATGGCGCTTTGTCATGGAAGTTAAAGAACCAAGAATGTATTTCTAGCTTGAGGAAAAAGGCTCTTAGCCAGGCCATTTTTTAACCAAGATAATTGTAGGTGGCTGGTTCAAATGGAACAGAAAATTGTCATTCATGTAATGGATCCTTCCATTGCTGGAAGACCAAAACATTTTTGCCATTGCATTTGGAATATAAATTATAGGATGGATTTGCTATATCGATGGTATGGGTAATGTCAGCAGACTGAGTGTCTCTAAGAATGAGTTCATAAAATTGTCTAGTTTTTTGGGGATGATCACAAAGGTGATGAGAATCACCAAAGCTTCGCAGAACCAAGTCTTTGATGAAAAGATTGGTAGGGGCAATTTTGTAGGTGGTAAGAAAAAGATGTTCTGTAAATCTGAGGAAATAGTTGTCTTAAGAAGGTTTTGTGACAACAGTTTTGTACGGTAAAGGTGGGAAATTGGCGAGGGATTGAAATGAATTTTTTGTAGGAACAAGTTTGTAATCATCGTTCTTTTGTATACCTTTTCCTTTGTCCTTCTTGCTCATTGTGAAAACCTGCATAAAATGTGCTTTGTCACTCTTTCCTTGCAAAAACTCTCTTAAAAGGAAATTTAGTGGGGAATTGTTCTCTCCTTTGATGAAATTAATGTCAAAATCAAATGAAGATAGAATGGCTTGTCATCTGGCAAAGATTTGTTTTGAAACTAAATACTTAACATCCTTTTGTAAAACATCTTCGGCAGATTTGCAATCGATACGAAGCAAGAACTTTTTGCTAAATAGATCATCTTGAAATTTTGAAATACGAAGTACTATAGATAAAATTTCTTTTTTGATAGTAGAATAATTTTGTTGGGGAGCGAGCTAAATGCCAGAATGATATCGAACTAATTGTTCTTTATCATGCATCTTTTGTTTAAGGATTCCTACATAACCTATATCTGACGCATCTGTTTCTGTAATGAATGCAGAGGGATGGGGAATGCCTAGGCATGGTAAAGACTCGACTTTTTGTTTGATTTGTTTAACAATGTAGGTGTGTATATTAGACCAAGGATCAGGATTCTTCCTAAGTCTTTTATACAGGGGAGCACAGAATTATTTATCAATGTCTTCTATTAAAAAGGAAATCTGATTTTGATGTAAAAGATCGACTTGTCTGAAAATTGAAGAATTTTGTAAAAGCGAAACTTCGCGTTGCTTAGTAGCAGAAAGAAAATTAAGAGAGACTTGTTTGTCAAGAATCTTAGTGTGAACACCAGATTCATTAACGAAAAATGGATAAATTTGTGTTAAAAATAGAGTACTAAGGATTACATCATGGGTTTTTTTTTGGTACCATCAGAAAAATATTTTTGAAGCAATACCCATTGTTCAAAACGTAACCTTTGTTCAACTTGTACTTAATGTACAGAGGTTCTCCATTGGCACTGCACAATTGTTCTTTTGTTCTTTCACAATACCTAGTAAGAATAATTCCTTCACGTGTGCAGTTTTGATCAGCTCCACTGTCAATGAGAGCCACCACATTCGTCGAGAAATCATTGACTACTATAGTGACCATTGAATACCATTTCTGCAATGTCACTTGAGAAATTGTATGAAGAAATTGTTCTTGAGAAACTTCCTTCTCAAGGATGTTTTCAATATTTTGTAAATTGTCAGGAATATAAGAGGAACTGGGAATTTGTGTTTCCAGGATGGAGAATTTTGTAAGGAGTTCTAGATCATTAGTTTTGAGATTGGTAATCTTGTGTCTAAGATCTCAAACTTGAGCTTTCAGTTCATTAACTTCAAGCTGAATGTCTTTTGTGGTGAGTTGCTGGAAAGAATTTGGTATTGGATACTTTTGGAAGAGTTTTGTCATACTAGGAGTTTCAATATCAAGCTTTATGACTTTCTTTTCTTCTTCAAGAATCAAGTCTTTGAGCTTGCTTAGATACTCCTTTTTTGTCTCTTGATCAGAAATCTTTCCGATTAGATCAATCAGGAATTCTTTCTGATTTCTGTTTGTGAGGAGATTGATTGTCTTGATAGGAGAAGAATCCTAATCTTATTCACCCTCTTCAGAGCTTTGATAGTAATCAATGTCTTTGTCACTATCAGATGCGTTTTGTGCTAAGACAGCTAAAAGCTTCTTCTGAAGTTCAGGCTGATCAACAAATAACTCATTGATCTTTTGTTCTGTTTTGCATTGGAATGCTTTGTGACCTGGTTTACCACATTTGTAGCAAACAACTGGCTTCCTTATGGATTTCTTCTTCTTAGAAGAAGTTAAGAAGTTAGCTTGAAAACTGGAGGAGATTTGAGTGGAGGTTTTATTGACCTTTTGAATCTTTTGTCAATGGCTTTCTTAGCACATTTGGCTTTTGAAGAGGGATCTTTAATTTTTATAACACCGAATGCTTCACAGAAAGTTCCCACTTCCTCTCTAGATTGGGCTTTCTCTGATCCATATTTGGCTTGAATTTGAGTTCATTGCAAAGGATGAGTCCTTTGCTTTTGATAGCTCCAAAGACCATTCAAATGTAAGAGTGTGGGAAGGGATATCATCAGTCCCACAAAGTTGTCTAAGCTTCGAGAGAATCCTTTCTCCAAACAAGTTTTGTAGTCCTGCAATGAATCTTTCTTTCCAGAAGTTTTGCATGCCATCTTCTCTCTTTAATACATTGGTCAAGAATACATCTTTGTACCATCTATAATCTGAGAGAATAGGGCATCTGAGATTGATAAGGACAGATTCGGCTGCGACTTGTCCTTCTTGAGGATTGCCAATGAAATGTAAGGCAATGGTATGGATAAGGGTTTCAACGGCATCTTGAATGATGTTCCCTTGTGCATCCAATTTCGTATGATTGAGAATAGCCACCCTTTCATCATCGGTGAGATGGTTATCCCACCAATTCTTTAATTATCCAGAGAAACCAAGGACAATTATGGTAGTTGCATCTCGGTTGGTATATTCATTGATTTTGAAGGCAGCAGCTGCTACTCCTATATCTTCTATGGCCGATAGCACTTCATGCTCCGATTTGCCATCAATGTTCCAACCATAGATAGATCTTCCATCGAAGTTTCTATCTTTGAATTGTCCTCTTTCTTCGCATTGGATGTCTGGATAAGTAGGTCTCGGATAATAATTCCTAGTCTTGACGTTGCTCCAGCTTTGGATTTATATATATATACACACACACACACATATGTATGTATGTATATATATATATATATATATAT